>QJPP01004608.1:0-84728 GCA_003996215.1 Jaltomata sinuosa
TGAGATTGATATGATTAGTTGAGTTTGATTCATGTCTCTGAGCATGCCTATCATTACTCTTTCCCTCTTCTTCTTACACTTGAGGTTACCGGTATACCGTCCATTTCGTAAACTTATTATGTATACACTGTTATTGCAAGGACCCCAGGTGCGTTGTTTCTTACTTTCACCTGTGTGCCTATGGTGTGTATAATTCTGCTTTACTAGCCTCATATGTGGTTCTGATGATTTCCCTCTGGGCTAGTTCCTGTGTACCTTTCGTTGATTTCTGTGACTACTTGCTTCTATTCTGTCTATTACTACGCTTTTATCTTATATGTGCCCAGTCAGCCTATGATACCTACTGGGTACCTTATGCTTCGCATTTGGTGCTCACCCCTACCCCCTGCATCTTTGGGTGCAGATCCTAGCGGGGGCCATCGCCGTTAGACCGTTGTGATTCGTGCTTGGAGATCTGTTGGAGACTACTTCAGGCTGAGGGTGAGCTCTTGGCGATCGGAGCTTAGCTTTAGTTTATCTTTTGCTTCATGTACTCTATTACCGTTCAAAGACATTTGTATATATAGTTTTGGTTTATTTGTACTCCATGTATGTAGTTTGGCTCTGTACTATGATACCAGGTCTTGGGGTTTGGTTTAGTTTCCGCATATGTATATATTTATAGTCCTTTTATCTATACGATTCATCTTGTTCTCTTATTGGTTAGATAGTAGCCCATTACTAGCTGTTCTGGGCTACGGGGATTGGTTCACCTACCGGGGGTTGTAGGTGCCATCATGACCGAGAAATCGGGTCGTGACAAAAAACCCATGAAAAATCGTGCAATTTAATAGTAATTTCATAGTAAAATCATGAGAAGAATATTTATAGCAAAGCCCATAAGAATTGGGTAAGAACTCTAATTTGAAAGTTCATGAAATCAAGATAGAATTTTGGGGTTTTGGGCATAAGGATGAAAGGAATATCTTATTGAATACCCACATACCTTATTGAAGCTAGCTAGATCAAAGATGAAAAGAAGTGGAGGCTTGAACTTGGAGCTTGAGACTTGGAGAAGATGAAATCTTTCTTCTTTTGGAATAGAATAACTTAGAATGAAGAGAGCATAGGCTATTAAGGGATAAAATCCTACTAAAAATGGTCAAAATGACCTCACTTAGCAGTTAAAGAATAGGGAAAAAGACCAATTTACCCCTGACTTAAAAATAGAAAGCTGCAGGAATTCTTTCACCTCACGAGCTGCCCTACGGGCGTTGTGCCAATGATGGCCCATCGACCAAGCATCGGGTAGTATTGCTAAGACTCAGGGTTTCTACATATTTTTGATGATGCCCTCTCATGGCCTGTCGCAGACGCAACGCCCGTGGCATTGCCCGTCGGAGAAAAGGGAAGGCTGAGGGAAACCCTCTGGAACATTTCAACAGCTTGCTCCCATGGGCCATCACAGCCACGATGCCCGTGGTGTAGCCTGTTGGATGGAAAGGACTTAGCTCAAGCCACTGGTTATCTCCTACGGCATGCCCCACGAACCATCGACGCTCTGATGCCCGTAGAGGCTGCCTGTAGGGTCCAACAGTTATAGAAAATTTTCTGGTTTCTAAGTTTGATATCTGGTTTTGAAATTTTAGGATGTTACACCACGATACTATTTTTTCAAAATAAAGTTACCCATAGAGGTATGCATTGTAAATTAGGACCTTTGACATGTGATGCATAAAAATAAAAATAAGGCAAAATAAGAAATATGATGCATATAAATTCATATAAAAAGACACTATAAATGATACAGATTTCTACAAAAAATGGGCCAAAGTCATTCATGATTTTTATGGGAAAGATTAAACTATCATTGAAAACGCGATATTGATCCTCAACTAAAGTGCAAATTGATCTTACCTTCACAATAAGGGGCAAGGGACGCAGACGACCCATCACAAAATCAAACTTTAGAGAATAAAAATTAAAGATCCAAATTCTACAAGTTTTACATCTACAATTCTTAAGAATGATTACACTAATGGCATGACTTGAGGTACCTTTTTGAACTTCCAAACTTGAAAATAAACTAACTCCATTACTTGAAAATAAGCAGATGAGCCTCAAATTTTACCAAATAATAAGAGGACTAAAAGTTTATATTTTGGGAGCCTTAGTATGAAAAAAATAGCTAATCACCAACACATTAATAGACTTGAGATTCACTATTTTGATCGAGGCAATGGACCTTTTAAGTGAAGATAAGCTATGGCGAAACTTTCTTCACTCTAATGTCCTACTCTTTGGAGGAATTAAGGAATAATTCCAAAGACAAACCTCATACTAAAAGTTCTACTTGATATGACAGACCAAGGAGACATCTCGTGAAACTAAGAATTCACGTAGCAAAAGAAATAAGACCAAACAAAGCCATGAAAGAATCTGACCCGTCCTTTCTAGTCTTGACTTTGAAGAATTAAAGACTTGAAATCAAACTTTGTCCCTCCTTAATTTACCTCTATGTTGGTATAGTGAACCACTAGAGGTAATCGAGGAATTAGTTAATCAATAAACAGACCATACCCACGAAAGGAGCAACAAACACAAACAATCAGATCAAATGAAATACTAATGCTTCAAGAGAGTAAGTTTCTGGAAATGGATTTCTGGTGATGGAGATAGACAAGTGTAAGGTTCTTCTCCACCTCCTAACCCTATCCATCGAGGAAGAACTAAAAATCAATCCCCAATAATTGTGGAAGAAAATAAAAGCCTCATCCCTTCTTATATAAATTCTTTCTTGATGTCATAAATCAAGAAACTCTTGGGGGAATCCTTAACTTAAAAACATATTAGAACTGCTATAATAATTATCAACCCATTCTCTTTAACATGAACACCCATAATACAGGAAGGAGAACAAAGCAAAAATTTCAAGAACCCATCTAGTTTGACAATAGCTTCAAACAAATTCTAAACGTTCATTCGCAATTCCTCACCAAATGAAAATAAAGTCTCACATGGAAACAAGTCGAGTTATATGTTAACATACCAAATGAATCAAACCAAAGTGTCAAGACCTAAACTGCCGCGAGTGGCACCATCTCTAAACCCCCGGTAAGAGAACTAAGTAACCAAGTCAACACTTATCAAAACTAAGCAGCTAAAACCAATTGTCATTAAGAAAACTAAGATTCACATCTAAAAAGTAAATAACAAGAATTCTTGCTAAAATATCCCCTAGAATATGAAAGTTGTATACCAAAACATCTAACAAGTCTAGAATACATGAATGCAACCCCAAGACAAAAGTAGTCTGAGTCCGAATAATGGACTAGAAAGGATAGATGAATCCATAACAGCCTGGAAGAAGTAGCTCACCCATAGATTCAGATAATGCTTGTGTCATAGCTGAGATCGCGTAGCAGCCACCAGAATTGCACTGTACTCAATAAAAGAAGAGAAAGTGCAGTATCATTACACAAAACAACAATGTACTGGTAGGATCATCGGTCAGCTCCAATATATGAGCTATGAACACTTAACTAAAACTTAGTAAGGCAGGAAAAAATATATATTAACAAGTCAACAAATATATCCCAGTCTCTCAGTCATCAACCTCACTTATCAACTACATGAAATATGTCCAAAACAACAACAACAACAATATATGTGATTCCATATGCCATTCAAGTAACCCGGACCACCCAAGGATCTCTTAGACAACATCTGTAGTGTTTAACATGCAATCTTGGTCTATACAAGAATCAACACAACAATTAAACACAATCATCCAGCCACTCATGGACCAATATGCAACAATTATATAACAAGAAACAACCTGGTCCACTCATGGGACCAACACACAAGCATAATCAAACAAGTACCAGGTATGGTAACCGAGCCAACTATATTAGAACTCATACTAGGCATGATACCTGATCTAATTGATAGATATCCCATACCAGGTGTAGTATCCGAGCAACCAAATGTCACAGACATCACAACAATCAACAACAATGAACAAAATCACACTTGTAAAACCAACAAGTATCTAAGACAAATCATTTCTTAAGCTTGACAACCAGATATCATTAAAATCCATTACCTTATTCCCTAAAAGACATAATGTACAAGCAATACTAGAAAATAGTTAACATGCACACATAACATAAATAGGAAATAGTTCAACCATCACCTACCTCAAATTACTCCCGAATGATTTACTGAACCTGAGCTTTTGTAACACCCTGGAGCTTGACCCAGCTTTAAACTTAAGAAATCTAAAAATTTTGAACTTTCCAGGAATGATGGGTCAAAACCACAGACGGTGGTTTGAACCACGAGTCGTGGAGTGGATCCGTGATTTAAGTCTGTCAGAATCATTCTCTGGTCTTAGAACCATGATTTGATTCTACGGACCGTAGTTCAGTCTATGGACCATCTTGTCAACTCATGAAACCAGACCTGAGGACTGACTCATTTCCAAGAACCACGAGTCAAGACTACAGACCGTGGTTTGAATTATGGGTCCATCCTGTTGACTCATGAGACCTGATTAGAGACCTTCCAAGTCCTTCAGAAATGACAAATAGTTTCTACGGCCTGTAGTTTTTAATATGGACCATCCTGTAACTTGTAGAACTTGATTCAGAGGATTGCATGTTTCCCAGAAACTACAGTTCAAGTCTACTGGTCATCGTTCAGTTGACGAGTTATCGTGTAGACTCGTAGTTTACCTTCAGTAGCTTGTTCCTTTGGCCAGGAACGATGGATGGAAACCACAATTCGTGGTTTGGTCTACGACCTATGGAATCTATCCGTGGTCACTGAAAGTCATCTTTTTCCCGCTTTTTCCTAATTATGTCCCAGGGGTATTTTAGTCATTACCCACTCTTTTAACTCCTAAGTGAGGTCATTTTGACCATTTTTAGTAGGGTTTCTACACCTATTAGCCTAAGACCCTTCTCATTACCTCATTCATCTCCCAAAAAGGAAAGAACTCTCTCAAGCTCCAAGTCCAAGTATCCTAATCATTTCAATTTCAAGTGGGTTAACTTCAATCAAGGTACGTGGGTATTCAACAATGGATTCTCTTCACCCTTGTGCCCAAAACCCCTAATCTCTATTTTGATTTCATGAACTTGTAAATTAGGGTTTTACCCAATTCTTATGGGTTTTGCTATAAATTGCCTTCTCATGATTTCATTATGGAATTACTACTAAATTGCATGATTTTGCACGAGTTTTTACATATGAACTCCTATTTCAAATTGAAGGCTAATTATGGTAAATCCTACATGTTTATTTAAGAAAAAAAATTGGGTATTGGATAGCATGTTTTCATGGAATTTCAAGCAAGTGCATGCCTTGTTCCTATGTTTTAAAAAAGTATATGTTATTATGAAATTAAACTAGTGCCATGCAAGTTTATAAGTTATGAACTATTATGCAAGGCAAGACACCTGATGTGCCATGAATGCTCATGAATCATTTTTCTAAACCAAGGTTTGTGAGTAGTATGAAGATCCGGGTTATGAACATGTTATGAACAAGTTTCGACATCCATATATGTCACATGTATGTGAGCCTCATGTTATATATATATATATATATATATATATATTGGGAGTAGTATTTAGCACTGGTTGGACTGGGTGAGAGTACCCTTAGTCCCAGAACTACGTGCCACCATAGGTGTCCTCTGTGGCTTATGACAGGATCCTGGTATGACATGGTTCTAACTTTGGCCGGTTAGGAAAACCTTTTTCAGTGTGAGTGCATGACACTGGACTCCATGTAGCTCAACATGGTTTATGTCAGTTAAGAGAAACTCCCCACATGATTATTTTCAAATTATGAAGTTACATGATACATTACTTTGAAACTTGGTTTTACTTCATGTTTATTTCTTAAATCTCGATGAATTCTCATGCTATCTCTTATTTTGAAAGAGCTCATTTTAAGAATGTTTTAAGTATATTTTATCATGATTATGCATATCTCACATACTCGGTACATCCTATAGTACTGACACATATTTTGTGCTACATCATCTTGATGATGTAGATTCAGGTTCCCTCGCTCGGGCACATGGCTAGTGACCGAAGGCCATATCCAGTCAGTGTTGGTGAGTCCTTATTGTTTGTGGGCTAGTTATGACCCTAGTTTATTTCAATTATTTACTTTACGACTTTGAGTTAGCTAGGATTTTGTCCTAACAACTCCTTATGTCATGTATAGAGGCTTTTTAGACATAGACGGTATTCGAGTCTTCTTCGAATCATGTTCTTTTGATTTTATCTTATGGATTAAGTTATCTAATTCATATTATGCTTCCGCCATGCTTAATTGATATACCTAAGTTATGCTATGACCAAGGGTTATCTTGGGGAACTTGTGGTCCCATGTCCCATGTTACATCCAGGGGGTACCCTCAGGGCGTTAAAAACTTCGTATCAGAGCCTCAGGTTCAAGAGTCTTAGGATGTCTAAAAGCCGCTTCGATTAGAATATCTCTCTTAGGTGTGAAGCGCACACACTTATGAAAGGTAAGCTATGAGATGTCTTAGAAAAAAACCTTACTTCTTTCATGATCACATCGTGCGTTGGAGTTCAACTCTACGCAGTTCAACTCTAATATCTCTCTAGTCCTTTCCTTATATAGTTTAGATCATGCCTCGACGTGCTCTGCTTCACCGAGCTGCTCGAAATGCTGCCCCTCGAGTTCTGGCCCTAGAGGTCACAAATGAGAAATTCAAGTACGCCATCCATTTGCTAGCCCAGACCTTGGCCGCTCAGGCCAACCAACCGGCTCCTATCCCAGCTCACCCTCAAGGTGGGGTAGCAGCCCGAGTTCATGATTTTGTCTGAATGAACCACCTAAATTTTGGGGTTCGAAGGTGAGTGAGGACCCACTTAGCTTATCAATAAAGTGAAGAAAATCTTTGATGTTATGCAAGTGGGTGATGTTGATTATGTGGAGATCACGTCCTATGAACTCAAAGATGTAGCTCATATCTGGTTCACGCAATGGAAGAAATCTAGAACTAGGGACATGGTCTCTATGACTTGGAAGTGTTTTGAGAGAGCCTTCCTTGACCGGTTCTTTCCTCGAGAGTTAAGGCAAGCGAAGACTGAGGAGTTTGTGAACTTGAGATAGGGGTAGATGTCAGTCTAAGAGTACAGTTTAAATTTCACTCAGTTATTAAGGTATGCCCCTTCTATGGTAGCGGACCCGCATGACCAAATGAGTAAGTTTATCTATGGGGTCCCAGATATGGTGAAGAAGGAGTGCAGGTCTGCTATGCTGTTGAGTGATATGAACATCTCCAGACTCAAGACTCATGCTCACCAGATCGAGTGGGAAAAGCTTAGGTAGATGGCTAGAGAGAACAAGAGAGTTAGATCCAAGAGTTCAGGTTTTGGCCATCAAAGGTTCGGTGGTGGGCATCGCTCCTTGCTTTAGAAAAAGTCATCAGGACCCGTTTATTCTTCTGCTAGTGCCCCTACCTAGGACCCGAGGCCCCGTTATGATCAGACTGGTAGAGGATCTGGGTCTTATTTGCTGTCTCAGGGGAGTGTTGCTAGAGGACCATCCCATCCCATTTGCAGCAAGTTTGGGAAGAATCACCCGGGAGAGTGTCATGCGGGCACGGGAGCATGCTTTGGGTATGGATAGGCTGGACACATGATTAGAGATTTCCCTTCGACTAAGAAGAGGCAGGGAGGTGGTAGGGCTCAGTCTGCTCCAACAGCCCCAAGAGGTTGATCAGCCCAACAGGGCACAACTTCTAGTTCTGGTGGTCAGCGCCAGAACTGCCTTTATGCTATGTCCTCTCGTCAGGACTAGGAGGGTTCCCTAGATGTTGTTAATGGTATGTTGAAAGTCTTCTCTTTCGATGTGTATGCTTTGTTGGACCCCAGTGCCTCCTTATCTTTTGTGACCCCTTACGTAGCATGCAAATTCAAAATTTGTCCTGAATTGCTTTTAGAACCTTTTAGTGTTTGTACTCATGTTGGTGAGTCAGTCCTAGCTAAAAGAATCTACCAAAATTGACCTATCTCAGTCCTTCATACAGTCACTTCAGCGGATTTAGTAGAGCTGGAGATGACTGATTTTAATGTTATTCTTGGTATGGATTGGCTGCATGCTTGTTATGCTTCAGTCGATTATCATACTCGGGTTGTCAGTTTCAAGTTTCCAAATGAACCCGTCTTAGAATGGCAAGGTAGTCCTCCTTCCTCGAAAGGTCATTTCATATCTTATCTTAAGGCTAGGAAAATAATTTCTAAGGGTTATGTTTATCATATAGTTCGGGTTATAGACACGGAGTATGGGACCCCATCCCTTCAGTCTGTTCCTATTATGAATGAGTTCCTAAAAGTGTTTCCCGAGGATTTTCCCAGAGTCCTTCCCGAGTGGGAAATCGACTTTGGGATAGATCTTCTTCTGGATACAAATCCTATCTCTATTACTCCCTATAGGATGGCTCTCGCAGAACTTAAAGAGTTAAAGGATCAGTTGAAGGACCTTCTGGATAAGGGTTTCATCAGGCCTAGCATTTCTCCATGGGGTGCCCCAATTTTGTTTGTTCAGAAGAAAGATGGCTCTCTTAGGATGTGTATCGACTAGCTCCAATTAAACAAGGTCACAATTAAGAATAAGTATCCCATTCCTAGGATTGATGACTTATTTGATCAGCTTCAGGGTGCTAGTTTCTTCTCCAAAATTGACCTTAGATCTGGTTATCATCAGCTTTGTGTTAGAGAGTGTGATATTCTGAAGATGGCCTTCAGGACTCGGTATGGTCATTATGAATTTGTTGTTATGTCTTTTGGTCTAACGAATGCTACTGTAGCTTTTATGGATTTGATGAACCATGTGTTCAAGCAATAATTGGATATGTTTGTGATTGTGTTCATTGATGATATCCTCATCTATTCTCAGAGTGAGGGGGAGTATGCAGACCATTTAAGAGTTGTGTTGCAAACTCTCAAGGACTGGCAGTTATTTGCTAAATTTAGCAAGTGTGAGTTTTGGATGCAGTCTGTTGCTTTTCTGGGTCATATTATAACTAAGGATGGTATTCGAGTTGATTCTCAAAAGATAGAGGCAGTAAAGAACTGGCCTAGACCCAGTTCCTCATTTGATATTAGGAGATTTTTGGGTTTGGCTGGTTATTACAGGAGGTTTGTGAAAGGGCTTTCTTCCATTGCTGCCCCTTTGACTCGATTAACTTAGAAGAAGGTAAAATTCCAGTGGTCTGATTTGTGTGAGAAGAACTTTCAGGAATTGAAGACTAGATTGACCATAGCTCTAGTGTTGGCCCTACCCGAGGGCCTAGATAACTTTATTGTGTATTGTGATACTTCTAGGATTGGCTTGGGATGTGTTTTGATGCAACATGGTAAAGTGATTTCTTATGCCTCTAGGAAGCTTAAGACTCATGAGAAGAACTACCCTACTCATGATCTTGAGTTAGCAGCCATGGTCTTTGCTTTAAAGATTTGGAGACATTACTTGTATGGGGATCTCGTGGATGTGTTTACCGATCATAAGGGTTTTCAGTATGTGTTTACCCAGAAGGGATTGAATTTGCGACAAAGAAGATGGCCTGAGCTTCTTAAAGATTACGACATGAGTGTGCTTTACTATCCGGGTAAGGCCAATATTGTGGCGGATACACTTAGTAGATTTTTTATGGTGAGTATATCTTCAGTCGAATAAGGGAAAAAGGAATTGGTTAAAGAGGTTTGTAGGCTAGCTTGATTGGGAGTTCACCTTATGGACTTGACAGACGGTGGTGTTATTGGTCAGAATGTTTCCGAATCATCCTTGGTAGCCGAAGTGAAGGCAAAACAAGACAATGATCCTATTTTGCTTCAGCTTAAGGATGCAGTCCATCAATAAAGAGTTGAGGTTTTTTCCCAAGGAGGAAATGGTGTGCTTCGTTATCAGGGTCAACTATGTGTGCAAGATGTAGATGGGTTGTGACAGCAAATTTTAACTGAGGCTCAAAGTTCCAGATATTCCATTCAACCCGGTGTCACAAAGATGTACCATGATCTACGGGAAGTCTATTAGTGGAATGGTATGAAGAAGGACATAGTCAGTTTTTTGGATAAGTGTCCCAACTATCAGCAAGTGAAGGTGGAGCATCAGCGACCGGGTGGCATAATTCAGGATATTGACCTTCCTACTTGGAAGTGGGAAGCGATCAATATGGACTTCATTATAGGTTTGCCTCGTACTTGAAGGCAACATGATTCCATTTGGGTGATTGTCGACCTGATGACCAAGTCATCCCATTTCTTGGCTGTTAAGACTACGGATTCAACAGACGATTATGCCAACCTCTACATCCGGGAGATAGTTTGATTGTATGGTGTTCCTTTGTCCATTATTTCTTATAGGGGTACCCAGTTTACTTCTCAGTTTTGGAGATCATTTCAGAGAGGTCTTGGTACTTAGGTGAAGCTTAACACAACTTTCCACACCAAGACAGATGGCCAGGCAGAGCGTACTATTCAGACCTTGGAGGATATGTTAAGCTCTTGTGTAATTGACTTCAAGGGTAATTGGGATGATCACTTACCTCTTATCGAGTTTGCCTACAACAACAGTTTTCACTCCAGCATCCAGATGGCTCCGTATGAGGCACATTATGGTCGGAGGTGTAGATCTTCTATTGGTTGGTTTGAGATAGGTGAGGTAGCTTTGATTGGACCCGATTCAGTTCATGAGACTATGGAGAAGGTTTATCTTATTAGGGAGAGGTTTAAAACCGGTCAGAGCTGACAGAAATCGTATGCGGATGTGAGGAGAAAAGAGTTGGAATTTGAAGTTGATGACTGGTTTTTTCAGAAAGTGTCGCCTATGAAGGGTGTGATGAGATTTTGAAAAAAGGGGAAACTTAGTCCCTATTTTGTAGGTCCTTATCGAATTCTGAGGAGATTTGGTAGCGTTGCTTACGAGTTGGATTTGCTAGCGGAATTAGAAGCAGCTCATCTGGTTTTCCATGCTTCCTTGTTGAAGAAGTGTGTTGGTGATCCGACCTTGATTATTCCTTTGAAGGATGTAGGTGTGAAGGATAGCTAACCTATGAGGAGGTTCCCATGGAGATTCTTGATCGAAAGATTCGGAGGTTGAGGAACAAAAAAGTCACTTTGTTAAAAGTTCTTTAGAGAAATCAGCTTGTTGAAGGAGCTACTTGGGAAGCAAAATCAGCCATGAAAGCCAAGTACCCTCATCGCTTTCCTTCAGATTCCGTTCCAGCTTGAGGTAATAGTTTCCTCCTTAGTATGTTCCTCCGATCCTATCCCATCAGTTGATCTCATGATCCTAGCATGCATTCATGTTTTCGAAGTTGGTTCAATCATGTTTTAAATAAAAAAGTTCAGTTTCATGTTCATTCCTTGATTTCCATGTTTTGTTGCTGGTTGGGCTGTTTTCTCTTCAGTTTTCCCTTGCTTAGTCTTTATTCGAGGACGAATGATCCCAAGGGGGAGATATTGTAACACCCCGGAGCTTGACCCAACTTTAAACTTAAGAAATCTGAATATTTTGAACTTTCCAGGAATGATGGGTCCAAACCATGGGTCGTGGTTCGAACCACGAGTCGTTGAGTGGATCTGTGATTTAAGTCTGTCAGAATTAGTATCTAGTCTGAGAACCATGAGTTGATTTATGGATCATAGTTCAGTCTACGACCCTTCCTGTCAACTCGTGGAACCAGACCTGAGGACTGACTGATTCCCAGGAACCACGAGTCAAGACTATGGACCATGGTTTGATTTACGGGTCTGTCCTATTGACTCGTGAAACCTGATCAGAGACCTGCCAAGTCATTCAGAAATGACAAATGGTTTCTACGGCTCGTAGTTTGTACTACGGACTATCCTGTAACTCGTAGAACTTGATTCAGAGGATTGCATGTTTCCCAAAAACTATGGTTCAAGTCTACGGGTCGTCGTTCAGTTGACGAGTCATCTTGTAGACTCATGGTTTACCTTCAACAGCTTGTTCCTTTGTCCAGGAACGACGGATGGAAACCACGAGCCGTGGTTTGGTCTATGACCCGTGGAATCCATCCGTGGTCCCTGAAAGTCAACTTTTTCCAGCTTTTTCCTAATTACGACCCAGGACTATTTTAGTCATTACCCACTCTTTTAACTCCTAAGTGAGGTCGTTTTGACCATTTTTAGTAGGGTTTCTACACCTATTAGCCTAAGACCCTTCTTATTACCTTATTCATCTCCCAATAAGGAAAATAACTCTCTCAAGCTCAAGGTCTCAAGCTCCAAGTCCAAGTCTCCTAATCTTTTCAATTTCAAGTGGGTTAACTTCAATCAAGGTATGTGGGTATTCAACAATGGTTCCCTTCACCCTTGTGCCCAAAACCCCAAATCTCTATTTTGATTTCATGAACTTGTAAATTAGGGTTTTACCCAATTCTTATGGGTTTTGCTATAAATTGCCTTCTCATGATTTCATTATGGAATTATTACTAAATTGCATGATTTTGCACGGGTTTTTACGTATGAAATCCTATTTCAAATTGAAGGCTAATTATAGCAAATCCTATATGCATGAATTGATTTAAGAAAAAAATTGGATATTTGATAGCATGTTTTTCATGTAATTTCAAGCAAGTGCATGCCTAGTTAATATGTTTTACGAAAGTATATGTTATTATGAAATTAAACTAGTGCCATGCAAGTTTACAAGTTATGAACTATTATGCAAGACAAGACACCCGATGTGCCATCAATGCTCATGAATCATTTTCTAAATCAAGGTTCGTGAGTAGTGTAAAGATTCGGGTTATGAACAAGTTTTGACATCCAGATATGTCACATGTATGTGAGCCTCATGTTATGTATATATATATATATGTGTGTTTTGGGAGTAGTATTTAGCATCGAGTTGGACCGAGTGAGAGTACCCTTAGTCTTAGAATTACGTGCCACCGTAGGTGCCCTCTGTGGCTTATGACAGAATCCTGGTATGACATGGTTCTAACTTTGGCCGGTTAGGACAGCCTTTTTTAGTGTGGGTGCATGACAGTGGACTCCACGTAGCTCAGCATGGTTTATGTCGGTTAAGAGAAAATCCCCACATGATTATTTTCAAGTTATGAAGTTACATGATACATTACTTTGAAACTTGGTTTTACTTCATGTTTATGTCTTAAATCTCGATGAATTCTCATGCTATCTCTTATTTCAAAAGAGCTCATTTTAAGCAAGTTTTAAGTATGTTTTATCATGATTATGCATATCTCACATACTCGATACGTCCTATAGTACTGACGCATATTTTGCGGTGCATCCTCTTGATGATTCAGGTTCCCTCCCTCAGGCATCTGACTAGTGATCGCAGGCCTTATCCAGTCAGTGTTGGTGAGTCCTTATTGTTCGAGGGCTAGTTATGACTCTAGTTTGTTTCGATTATTTACTTTCATACTTTGAGTTAGCTAGGGTCTTGTCCGAGCAACTCCTTATGTCATGTATAGAGGCTTTTCAGACATAGACAATATTCGAGTCTTCTTCGAATCATGTTCTTTTGATTTTATCTTATGGATTGAGTTATCTAATTCATATTATATTTTCTCTATGCTTAATTGATATACCTGAGTTATTCTATGAACAAGGGTTAGCTTGGGGAACTTGTGGTCCCAGGTCCCGTGTTACATTCAGAGGGTAGCCTCGGGGCGTGACAACTTTCCCTTTTTGTGAAGCTTTAGTTTGTTCTTGGTCTAAAAACAATCACATAATACCAAAGTGAATCAATGTAACCTAAATTATCTCGGATTATGTCCTAATCTAAACCTCTGGCCAAATCCATGAACATTCCACCCAACCTAGGGGCTTTCCACCAATAATTTGCCTAAAACTACCAATTTCATGGTTACATTAGCAAATCACGGTATTAAATTCTGAATTTAACAGTTTATAAGAAAAACTCAAGGTTTTCTACACCCACATTCCTTGTTACACCAGATTTTCCCTCTTAGGTCAAGCCAGACTTTCCCCACGACCTGTAACTAATGATTCTAAGGTGTAGGAATCGAAGTACTAAGTTAGGGAAACAATTTGCTTACCTTTACAAAGATTACTGGTAGAAAATAGGTTTTTCCCTTTTTTGCCACTACACTTTTCTGAAACATTCTTGAACAATTCTAAACATTTTTGGAAAAGTTTCTACATTTACTATGACTTATCCTACTATAGCGGCTCGATCCCGTTATAGCGATACTGCCATAGCGGCAGCCACCCGCTATAGCAGGGTTGACCGCCCTTGACCCCCGCTATAGTCAACATTTCTCCACTAGAGTCGTGTCGCCATAGCATTATGTGACCCGTTATAGCGTCTGACATGGGACATAAACTCAAAATTTCCTTTAGTTTTGCCTATTTCACAACACACCTTTAAATCTTGATGTTCCAGACCAACCCCTTCACTTCAAGTTTAATAGTGGGAGTTCTACTTACCCGAATTCATTTTTGAAAAGTCCTACGGAATCCTTAACATCTTAGATAATAGAAAAACTTGATCAAACTTAGGCATTTTACCCAATCCTTTCTTGTATTGCCCTAGACCTTACCTTGCTCAGAAATTGTCCGAGACTAGCCTAGTCCAAAATTTCTAACTTCTCAACCCAAAAGTTTTCTAACCCATTTATTTGAATGAATAGATCACCCATAACAACAAGATGGTTCATCACAAGAGATACCAATTTACCCGTCGTTTATCCCTGAATGATCAACACAAAAAAGATGAGCTAAAAAGAGAAAAGAGTAGTACCTGAATCCTTAAACAAGTGAAGGTACTTGTCCCGCATGTCTTTCTTGGTATTCTAAGTGTCTTTCTCAATTGTATGATGCTTCCATTGAACCTTTACCAATCTTATTTCTTTTATCCTTAATTTCCAAACATCCCGATCAAAAATAGCAACCAACTCTTCCTCGTATTGGAAGGTCCTTGTCTAATAAGACCGAATCCCATTTCCTAATGTACTCCCCATCCCCATGGTATTAAAACATGGATATATAAAAATCTGGATGGACCCCGAATAAGCTAGGTAGCAATGCTAATCTGTAAGCTACCAGCCCCACTGATGTGCCGCTAATGTACGTCACTTTTGACTCCTTTAAACTAAGAACAATCGTACGTTTTCAAGCAATCGTTGTCGTTTTTGATGTTTTTATGTTGTATTTTCAGGAAATGGAGACAAACGTGGAAACGGAAGGAAATACGCGAAAAAGAGCATTCTGGATAAGAGTGACGGCCTGAGTGACGGCCCGTCACACATGTGACGGTCCGTCACAGTGACCGTCACACCAAGGCAGCTGAGGCAGCATCACTGGTTAGCAGTGACGGTCCAGGCGACGGTCCGTCACTGGCTTGACGGTCCGTCACCCTTGCCGTCAAGTTAAGGCAGACGCGCGACGCGGAATCCGGATGTTTTTGGGATTGGTTTCCTAGACTCCTATAAATACCCTATGTTAGGTTTATTTTACATATTACCTTTCCAATAGTTTTTACACACCTTACTAAATATTTTAGGAGAGTTTTGAGCGATTTTTGAGAGAGGAAAACACGCAACACACGTTTTCTTCCTCCTCAATCTTGTTCTTGATTCGTTCTTGGGATCTTGTTATTTCTTGTTCTTGGAGTAATTGAAGATTGTTTTCAATACATTGTAAGGATTTCTTTTCTTTATTATGATTATGACTTTCTTTTATTCTTCTTCTAGCATGATTAACTAAACCTCCCACAACTAGGGTTGTGGGAGCCATAGCTAAAGTAGCAATATAGATTCCGGGTAGCGACGGGTTAAATATGTATGTTGTCACGTTGTTAATCATTCGTTATGTAACGTTTTCTAGTGGTTGCAAATATTAGAACATGCCTAGGTTTAATTTGCTTGAGTAAAGAGATTAAAATCGGGAAACTTGATTAACGACGGGGATTCGAGACTACCAACTCTCGTCTTATGATTAATGCTGTAACTAGATTAATCTACTTGATGTTTAGGATTGAAATCTAAAAAGCACACCTTTTTGAGATCGAGAGAAGATAAAAGGAAATTTGTCTATTTGGTCGAGAGACGTTTAGACGATACCATTAATTCAATCACATCGTGACAAGCATATAAAAAGAACCCGGTTAAGCTTAGAATCGACATTATTACAAATGCCATGGTGAACATGTCCCTAGTTCGCACTCTCCTATTGATAATCACTCTTACATTATTGCTTGCTTTTGTTTACACTTCGTTCACAAAACCCCCCCTTTTCCGGAAACTATTGACCATCAGTCAACTAATTCACTAAAGGCTTAATTCTCACCATATTCTCTGTGGGATTCGACCCCAACCTAGTTGGGTTCTATATTTGACTACGACCGCTTACGCTTCGTTCATTCGAGGTGTAGTTTGGGCGTTATCACCCACACTTAACCTCAAATAGACCAATATACCGAGGGATAAGCTTACCCTTCTTGCCAAACCGCATTACCCCTTTTATTGATGATACCTTCAACAAAACCTATTTATTAATGTGAAATGCCGTGTCCCTTACCTTGCATCCGCATACTCCTTTTTCCTACTCTGGGCTGCCAATAACTTGGTTTGAATACCTCTAACCTTTTCCTGAGCTTCCTTCACCAAGTCAACACTGAAAGATTTCACATCGCCTACCTCAAACCATCCTATAGGCGATCTACATCCCCTTCCATAAAGTGACTCAAATGGTTCCATGTCAATACTAGAGTGATAACTGTTGTTGAATGAGAATTTACACATTGGTAAGAACTGATCCCAATGGCCCTCAAAATCAATCGCACATGCTCTCAGCATGTCCTTTAGTACCTGAATCGTCCTCTTTGACTGACCATTTGTCTGAGGATGAAAAAATGTGCTAAAGGTGAGTTGGGTTCCCAACTCTTCATGTAACTTTCCCCAGAACTTAGAAGTAAACTGCATACCTCTGTCTGAAATGGTGGAAAGTGGCACCCCATAAAATCTTACTATCTCCTTGATGTAAATATTGGCCAACTGCGAAGGAGTTATAATCCACCCTGATCAAAATGAAATGTGCTGACTTGGTCAACGTATCCACTATGACCCAAATGGAATCATACTTCCCCAAGGTCTTAGGAAGACCCACCACGAAGTCCATGGCTATCCTTTCCCAGTTCCACTCAGGAATGAGCATCCTTTGAAGTAATCTTGCAGGCCTTTGATACCCATATTTCACCTGCTGAAAATTTTGACACTTAGACACATGTTCAACTATGTCCCTCTTCATCCCAGGCCACCAATAAAGCCACCTCAAGTCTCAGTACATTTTGGTTACTCCTGGATGGATTGAGTACCACGAACCATAAGCTTCTATCAACACATTTTGTATCAAGTCATCAACCCGAGGGGCACAAATTTGCCCTCTAAAGCATAACACTCCACCAGCATCCAATGTGGCATCTCCAGCTGCCCCATACACCACCTTGTTCTAAAGCTTGTTCAATTGCACTTCTTGAAATTGTTTGGCCTTGATTTCCTCCAGAAATATGGGGCTTAACCTCAATACTGGCCAACACTCCACCCTTTTCTAAAATGCCCAACTGCATCAACTAGGATTCTAGAGCCTAAATCTCCCTAGCCAAGGGTCTCTTGGACACCCCCAAACAAGCCAAATTGCCCATGCTAACTACTTTGTGGATCAATGCGTCTGCCACCACTTTTGCCTTATCCAGATGATACTGGATGGTCATATCATAATCATTCAACAACTCCATCCACGTCCTCTATCTCAGGTTCAAATCCTTCTGTGTTAATCTTGTCAAGTGAGTATCAATGGAAGCAAAGTTCTTGACAAACTTGTGATAATAGCCTGAAAGACCCACAAAACTCCTAACCTTAGTCACAGAGTTAGGCCAAACCCAATTCTTAACTGCCTTAATATTTTGGAGATCCATCATCACCCCCTTTTTGTTAACCATATGCCCTAAGAAAGCAACTAAAGACAACCAAAATTCACACTACAAAAACTTGGCATACAATTTTTGGTGCCTCAAAATCCCTAGAACAATGCAAAGAAGCTCTGCATGCTCCTCTTTACTTTTAGAGTAAATCAAAATGTCGTCTATAAATATGATCACAAAAGAAACTAGAAATGACTTAAAGACACTATTCATCAAACTCATAAAGGCTACCGGCAGATTGATCAACCCAAATGACATCACCAGGAACTCATATTGCCCATACTGAGTCCATAATGGCATTTTAGGTATATCCCCAGGCCTAATTTTTAGGTGGTGATACCTTGACCTCAAGTCAATCTTAGAAAACACCGAAGAACCCTGCAACTGATCAAAAAAGTCATCTACGCAGGGTAGAGGATAATTACTTTGGATGGTAACCTTGTTTAATTGCCTATAGTCTATGCACATCCTCATACTACTGTCATGCCCTGAGACTACCCCCTAGGCGTAACACAGTACCTGGGACCACAAGTGCCCCAAGTTAACCCTTGGTCATAACATATTCAGATATTCATAAGAAAACATAACAGAAGTATAAATAGAAATCTAGGCAACCCAATCCATAAATAATAAAGTCAAGATGAAAGATAATCCGAAAGAGAGACCCGAATACTATCTATGTCTGAAAGACTCTAAACTATCATAAAGAGTTGATGGGACAATACCCCAACTAACTCAGAAATCCAAATAAAGGACATAAAAGAGATAGGTCTAACATTAGCCCTCGCATAATGAGGACTCACCAACAGAAATTGGGTCTCCTGCGATGTCTAGCCACGAGTCTAAGGGAAGCAGCCTGAATTTGCATCATCAAAAGATGCAGCACAAGAATATGCATCAGTACTATAAGATGTACTGAGTATGTGAGATATGCATAAATAAGGTAAAACATGGTTGAAACATAATTGAAACTGAGATCATGCATAAAAGAGAAGTCATAAGAAATATCATAATTTAAAAATAATATAAGAGGTACATAGCATACAACTTAAAAACATTCATACATGAGTTTCTCGTAAATGACATAAACCATGATGAGCTACATGGAGTACAGTGTCATACACCCACACCAAAAAAGGTTGTCCTAACCGGCCAAGGTTAGAACCTTATCTATCAGGATCCTATCATAAGCCATAGAGGGCAACCTATGATGGCAACGTAGTTTTGGGACTTAAGGGTACACTAAAACCTAGTCCAACTCGGTGCTAAATACTACTCCCAAAACATACATATAGCTCAATTCATACTTGTGACATATCTAATGACAAATCTGTTTGAAAAGCATAAAGACATATCTAATGTCATGTAATTCACATATCATAAGTCTTAAAACGTAGAATGGCCATAATTAAAACATACTTTTCTTTCTAAATTCATAGCTTGAAGAATTAGGCATGCACTTTCATAAATATATAAGGTCATGTTATCTAAACATGCCAATTTACTTGAAAACATGCAATTCAATGGAAGCATGCTAGAAATCATCTTTAATGCATGGGCTTTTGAAATCAATTAAGGAACCTCAAATAAATCATAGATAAGTAATGAGAAACTATGAATTGATGCTTTAAAACTGAACCCATAACTTTTCCCCCAATTTGAGTAAGAACCCTAATTTCACAATTTCATAAATCAAAGTAAAACATGGGGTTATGGGCATAAGGGTAAAGGAAATCCCTTATTGAATACCCATATACCTTATTACAGCTTGCTTGATCTAAGATGAAAAGAAATGGAGGATTGAACTTGGAACTTGAGACTTGGGGCTTGAAGGAGCTCTTTTCCTCTTTTGGCAGATGAATGAGGAATAATAAAAGACTTAGACTAATAGGAGTAGAAACCCTACTAAAAGTGTCTAAAAATACCTCACTTAAGAGTTAAAAGGGTGGTTAATTATAGAAATACCCCTAGGATTTAATTAGAGAAAAGCTGTTAAAAATCTCGACTTCAGGTTCCACGGGTCCCTTCCACAAGTCGTAGAAGTAACCATAGTTTATGAATTGGAGTCGTGGTTCCTAAGGAAAAATTCTAAACTACGGATAACTTTCCACCAGTTAACAGGATGAACCGTAGAAACTTCTATGGTTTGTGAAACCCACTCGTGGTTCCTGGGAAGACTGGTAACCCTCAGTCTGAGTTCCATAAGTTGGTTCCATGACTCATGGAACCATCCACGGTCGTGAACCTGACTCGTGGTTCTCAGACTTGAGGATGATCTGCAGGACTGGTTTCACGGTTCACTTCCATGACTCTAGTTCTATCCGTAGCTTGTGGACTTGACTCGTGATCCCTGGGAAAGTCAAATTTTTCAGAAATTCTAAGTTTAAAAGCTGGATCGAATTCCAGGGTGTTACAATATCTCCCCCTTAGGATCATTCATCCACGAATGAAGACTAAGGAAAACTGGAGAGAAAACAGCCCAACCAAGCAACAAAATAGGAATACTCAAGGATAAATATGAAAACTGAGCTTTCCAACTTAAAACATGATTGAACTAACTTCAAAAAACATGAATGCGTGCTAGGATCATGAGGGAAACTGATGGAATAGAATCGGAGGAACATACTAAGGAGGAAACTATTACCTCAACCTGAAACTGAGTCAGAAGGAAATAGATGAGGGTACTTGGCTTTCATGGCTACTTCTGCTTCCTAAGTAGCTCCCTCAACTAGCTGATTTCTCCAAAGGACCTTTACCGTAGTGACTTCTTTGTTTCTCAACCTCTAAATTAGACGATCAAGGATCTCCACGAGAACTTCCTCATAAGTAAGGCTATCCTTCACACTCACATCTTCCAAAGGAACAATCAAGGTTGGATCACCAACACACTTCTTCAAAAAAGAAACATGGAAACCGGATGAACCGCTTCTAAATCCGTTGGCAAGTCTAACTCATAAGAAACACTAAAAACTCTCCTCGAAATTCAATAAGGACATACATAGTGGGGACTAAGTTTCCCTTTCTTGTCAAATCTCATCACACCCTATATGGGTGACACTTTCAGAAATACCAAATCATTAATCTCAAACTCCAACTCTCTTCTCCTCACATTTCCATATGATTTCTGTCGACTCTGAGAGGTCTTCAACCTCTTCCTAATGATCTGAACCTTCTCCATAGTCTCATGAACCAAATATGGACCAACCAAAGTTGCCTCACCTACCTCAAACCAACCAATAGGAGATCTACACATCTGCCCAACATGCCTGACCCCCTCCAGTTTCTTTACATAGTTAGTCACCTCATTAAAACTCTTCCTTGCAGACTTCATATGAATAGGAACCTACAACTCAGTGTTCAGACCCTTGACATACAGATGAATCCTCTCCTCTTTAGTGCCCAATAGTTGGGTAGCATAACAAAACAAGGAATAAAACTTGGCCTCATAAGCTACAACAGACATGCTGCCCTATTCAAGGGCCAGAAACTCGTCCTTCTTGCGATCTCTGAGAGTATGAGGCATATACTTTTGCAAAAATAGGGCATGAAATTGATACCAAGTCATCGGAGGCAAGGCTAAAGATCAACACTCTACATGATCCCTCCACCACTGCTACAAACTCCACCCCATGTTGCTGTATAATACCCAATTTAAGCAACCTTTCATAGCAATCCAGAATAAACTCGAAGTCATCCTCATTCTCTATACCATGAAATGGCGTAGGTTTCAACTTCAAGAACTTGTTCAACAGCTCGTGTTCGGTCCTGGTCATAATAGGGCCTAGTACCGGAAAGAAGAATGCATCAGTACCCGATGCTTCATCCATCCTGGGAGCTATGGAAATAGTTGGATGAGCGCCCAAAACTTGATCCACTGGCATAATGGGGGTGGCTCCAGTACCTGCCAGCCTTCTCAGAAATGCCACTACCTGTTGAACAACCTCGAAAGACAATAGAGGTAGGCCTGCACCTCCAACCGGTTCCATAATATCTGGTTCTATGCCATCCTCATGTACCACATACAAATCCTTAATATAATCCTGGGGTGGGGGAGGGGTTGCCGCCCTCTGCTTAGCAGTAGCCTAAGCTCAACTACTAGAGGTTGTCACTCTCCCTCTTCTCCTGTCCCTTTCTTGCCCTCGGACTGCCGGTCCAGCAGCTGAAGATGCTGCCCTTGATCTATTTTTCCTGGTTTTAACCATCTATTGACAAAAGAATGAAGGGAGTTAGATACCAATTTGTATCACCAGATACCAATTGGAATCAAGTCATAGCACGAAGGAAGAATTAAGAGATGTTTTCCTAAAGTCCTGTAGCCTCTCACAGAAAAGTACAGACCTCTCTATACCATTTCACAAGACTCTACTAGACCCATTTTGGTATAATGAGATCAATGAACCTAGGCTCTAATACCATCTTTGTCATGACCTAAAACACCATGAGTGGCACCCACCCTAAACCCCCGATGATTGAACTAAGTAACCAAGTCAACACTTATCAAAACTAAGTAGCTAAAACTAATTTTTCATTAAGAAAACTAAGATTAACATCTAAAAAGTAAATAACAAGAATCCTTGTGGAAATATCTCCTAGAATCTATAAGTCATGTTCCAAAATATCTAATAAGTCTAGAATACGAGGATGCAACCCCAAAACAATAGTATGAGTTCGAACAATGGACAAGAAAGGATAGACAGATCCATTGCAGCCCGAAAGAAGCAGCTCACTGTCATGCCACGAGGCTACCCTCTAGACGTAATACGGTGCTTAGCGTAACAAGTGACCCCAAGCTAACCCATGGTCTGTCATGACTAGGCATTTCAGAATAAATATACTAACTATGCAGAAGCTAACTCGTTTAAATAACTAAGTAAGAAAACAATAATCCAATAATTATTTAAGTATATAAGAAAATCTGATATGGTCTAAATCAATATTGACTGCAGAAGCTGAACTAGTACTATGTCTAAAAGCTTCTAACTGAAATGAGTTGCTGGGACAAACTCCCAGCTAACCTAATAGACTAAAAACTAAAAATAAAGACTGAATTAGTAAACATAATATCGTCCACGAAATATGAGAACTCACCAGTGAACTATATAGTAGGACCGAAGAATCGCACTAAGCGCAGTCTGGATATGGAGTGCCTGAACCTACATCATGATAAAATGTAGCATAAAGTATGTGTTAGTACTTGGAATATACTGAGCATGCATGATATATGCAAAGGTGTAAACATGAATACTGAACATGGAAGATATATCGAAGCATGAACTGAGAGATAAACTGAATGAAATGACCAAGTATTTAATATGAGCTGTAACATGCTGAACTGAATTGAATAACCCGAATATTGAAATAATAGGTCAATGCATATACTAAATCTAAACTGTGGGAGCTACTATTAATTGACATACCCTAAGCTGAGCTATCTATGAGGCTAACGTGTAATCCTAGCTGAGAGGGCGTTCATACCTTTCCAAGTGTACAAACATAATCTGACGTGGATCCACTAATCTGATGTCCAAATAGGACTAGGGTGTCAAGACTAATCTGACACGTGACCCTTTTAGAATCTACAGTGACACCATAGTTCTGGGACTTAGGGACTTCTACTAAAGGTCTCAGCCTAAGCTGACGGGTGAGTCTTCATCCCTTCGTCCACTCGGTGCTAAGCCTACTCCCAACTGAATATGCAAATAATGAATGTAACTGAAGTACTAAATAGCTCACATACTATTTATTCTGAAAGTTCAATATAATAATACTTAAGACTGATAGCATTCTAAATATGAAACACAACTGACTGCAATATCTGTTTAGCATGCTTGAATATAAGATACTGAAATTTCAACATGCTAGGGTTATAAACTTCTGAGTACATGACTATCCTAGGTTCCCATAAAAACACATGATGAATCCTATATACAATCATGGAAGTTGAACAACACTAATTGCACAAAATTCAAGAACCCTAGGTCTGAAGAACTAACTAAAATATATATAGGGACTCAATGGGTGAAAGGAACCCATTAGTGAAATCCCACATACCTGGAAGTCAAAATCCACAGAAGAATCCTTGGATTTTTGGGCCTGGACTTGAGAGAACCTTCTGCTTGTTCTAGAGAGGAAGAAGCATTTCTTTTCTCAAAATTTTGCTAAGTATCGGTTTAATCTGAGGGAATGAGGGGTTTTGGGTAGTTTTAGGCTTAAAGTCCAACTTAGGCTAGTCAAAACTTCATAGGTTAGACTTTAAAAGGGATTGGAAAAGTCTAGAATACCCCTAGGAATTTTAAAAGAAAACTGCTTAAATTCTCGAAACATCAATCCACGTATTGGTTGATAGACTGTGGTTCCAAACAACGGTTCGTTGAGTGAGTCGTGGTTCTGTCCTTGAGTTTTGGGGGGTTGTTTGGTCTGATGATTCCATGAGTCACAGGATGGACTATGGTTCTGAACTATGACACGTGGTCTGGCTCATGGTTTCTGGACCCTAAACTGAGGGTCTTCTGATAAAAGGGAACCACGGTTAACAGGATGGACTGTGGTTCTAAATATGATCCGTGTCCCATCTGTGGTTCTGAGGTAGAAAATTGGCACCTCTATGATGACCAAATCCACGAGTGATAGGATGGTTTGTGGTTTCAAACCACGGTCCATGAAGTTACCCATAGAAAGGAGGGGGGCCAACACTGGAGGTCAAACCACGGGTAAGATCACGGGTTATGGTTTTGAACTATGGTCCATGATCTTGACCGTGGTTTCAGGAAACTTTAAATTTTCTTCAAATTTTCTTGCTAAGTACAGTCAAGTAGCTGGTTCACATTCTTGGGTGTTACAATATCTCCCCCTTGGGATCATTCGTCCTCAAATGAAGACTAACAAACTGAGTTTGGAGGGAAAGGGTTGCAATCCCTACTAACTGAGTTCTAGAAGATGATAGCTAACTGAATTAAGTTCTAAGGACATGAAAACATGTTGGAAATGCATAAATAGCAGAGGAAACATGATACTGAGACTGAAACAAATGTGAGTAAACTGAAAAACTAGAGAGGAACTATTACCTCAAGCTGAAGCTGAATCAAAAGGAAAAAGGTGAGGGTACTTGTCCATCATGGCTGCTTCTGCTTCCCAAGTGGCTCCCTCGATGGACTGATTCCTCCAAAGGACTTTCACTGAAGCGACCTCCTTATTTCTCAATCTATGAACCTGACGGTCAAAAATCTCAACTGGAACCTGCTCATAGGTGAGGCTATCTTTCATAGCCACACTCTTTAATGGTACAATCGATGTCGGATCACCAACACACTTTTTCAACAAAGAGACATGGAAGACTAGATGAACTGCTGCTAGTTCTGCTGGCAACTCTAACTCATAAGCCACATTATCGACCCTCTTCAAGATTCTGTAAGCACCTACATATATTGGGCTGAGCTTCCATTCATGGGGGATACTTTTAGGAAAACCCAATCATCACACCCTTTATGGGGGATACTTTTAGGAAAACCCAATCATCAATCTCAAACTCCAAGTCTCTTTTTCTCACATCTGCATAGGACTTCTGACGACTCTGAGCTGTTTTCAACCTTTCCCTAATAAGCTGAACTTTCTCCATCACTTCATGAACAAAATATAGCCTAATAAAGGCTGCTTCACCTACTTCAAACAAACCAGCCAATGATCTTCACTTATGCCTATAAAGGGCCTCGTATGGGGTCATCTGAATACTGGAATAAAAGGTATTATTGTAGGCAAACTCTATGAGAGGTAAGTGATCATCCCAACTACCTTTGAATTAGATCACACAAGATCTCAACATGTCCTTTAAGGTCTGAATGGTATGCTCTGCCTAATGATTCGTGTGCAGATGAAATGCTATGCTGAGGTTTACCTGAGTACCAAGACCTTTCTAAAATGATCTTCTGAAAGTGAGATGTAAAATGAGTACCCCTATCTGAGATGATAGACAAGGGAACCCCATGCAACCTGACTATCTCGCTGATGTAGAGTCTAGCATAATCCTTTGCTGAATCTGTAGTCTTAACCGCTAAGAAGTGGGCTGATTTGGTCACCCTGTCCACAATCACCCAAATGGAGTCATATTATCGGAGATTGCCAAGCAAACCTGTAATAAAATCCATGTAGATCACTTCCCACTTACAAGTAGGATTGTTAATATCTCGAGTCACACCTCCTGGTCTCTGATGTTCTACGTTCACCTGCTAACAATTGGGACACTTGGCCATAAAATCTGCAATGTCCCTCTTCATGCCATTCCACCAATAGACTTCTCGTATATCATGGTACATCTTAGTGGCACCAGGATGAATGGAATATCTGGAACTATTGGCCTTTATTAGGATCTGCTACCTCAACTCATCCACATTAGGAACACATAAATGACCCTGGTAGAGAAAAACACAATCTCTTCTTTAGGAGAAAACCTATACCCTTTGCTGATGAACTGCACCCTTTAACTGAAGTAGAATGGGATCACTGTCTTGTTTCTCTTTTACCTCAACTACTAACGAAGATTCTGACCCATTCTGAACTATTACACCACCGTTTGCTGTGTCTATAAGGCAAACTCCCAAATGAGCGAGCCTATGAACATCCTTGGCTAATTATTTCTAGGTGAACATATACTGGAGGCTCTTATGATCTGTGAACACATCTACATGAACAACGTATAAGTAGTGTCTCCAAATCTTTAGGCAAAAACAACTGTTGCAAGCTCAAGGTCTTGAATCAGGTAGTTCTTCTCAAGAATCATAAGTTGTCTGGAATCATAAGCAATGACTTTACCATGATGCATCAAGACATAATCCAAGCCGACTCTGGATGCATCACAATATACCACAAAACCATCTAAACTCTCTAGTACAGTCAAAACTGGAGCTGTAGTCAATTTAGTCTTTAACTCTAGAAATTTTTTCTCACATTCGTCTAACTACTGAAACTTAACTTTTTTCTGAGTCAATTTGGTCAATAGGGCAGCTATGGATGAAAATCCTTTAACAAATATCCTGTAGTAACCATCCAAACCTAAAAAGCTTCTGATGTTTGTCATAGAAGTGGGTCTGGTCCAGTTCTTCACTGCCTCAATCTTCTGAGAATCAACTCAGATGCCCTCACTGACACCACATAACCAAGGAAGGAAACTGATCTCAACTAAAATTCACACTTACTGAACTTGGGGAATAACTAACGATCCTTGAGTGTTTGCAATACCACTCTCAAATAATTTGCATGCTCTTCCTTGCTTTGAGAATATACAAGTATATCATCAATAAAGGTGATAACGACCATGTCTAAATACTTGTTGAACACCCTGTTCATTAAGTCCATGAAAGCTACAGGAGCATTGGTTAGTCAAAAAGACATAACTATAAATTAGTAGTGACCATACCGAGTTTTGAAGGCTGTCTTTGGAATGTCACAATCTCTGACTCTGAGCTGATGATAGCCGGATCTGAGGTCTATCTTAGAGAAATAACTTGCAACCTAAAGCTTGTCAAACAAGTCATCAATACTGGGGATGGGATATTTATTCTTGATTGTGACTTTGTTCAACTGACGATAGTCGATGCATATCCTGAAAGAACCATCTTTCTTACGCATGAAAAGTACTAGAGCACCCCATGGAGAGATGCTGGGTCTGATGAAGCCTTTATCTAGAAGGTCTTTCAACTTTTCTTAAATTTCTTAAGCTCAGCTGGAGCCATTCTGTAAGGTAGAATTGAGATAGGCTGAGTTTTTTGAAGGAGATCTATTCTAAAGTCGATTTTCCTTTCAGGAGGAACTCCGGGAAGATCTTTTAGAAACACTTCTAGAAATTTATTAACCACTAGGACTGACTCAAGAGTTGTGGCCTCGAATCTGTATCTTTGACCCAAATAAGGTGATAGATATACCATTTGGAAATCATTTTTCTGGCCTTAATGTAAGAGATGAATAGACCTACATGCACTGAGGTATTAACCTTCCACTCTAAGACTGTTTCATTAGGAAACTAAAACTGAACAATCCTAGTTCTACAATTAACTGAGGCATAACAAGAATGTAACCAATCCATGCCTAGAATAATGTCGAAGTCAGTTATTTTTAGCTCTACAAGATTGGCTGAGGTGACTTTCTGGGAAATTGTGATAGTGTAATTTCTATATACCCATCTAGCTATAACTGGGTCACCAACAGGAGTAGAGACTGAGAAGGGTTCTGGGTGGATTTTTGGTCTGACACCAAAGTCTACTTCTATATAAGGAGTCATAAAAGAAAGTGTAGATCCAGGGTCCAACAATGCATGCACATCAAGATGAAAGACTCATAACGTACCCGTGAACACATCAGGATAATCCTCCTGGTCCTATCAAGTCTGAAGAGCATATAGCCTTTTTTGGCGCTGATCACCACCTGCACTAGAAAAGGCACTATCCTGAGATTTACTGGAGCTGTTGTATAATTAGCCTGATTTTATGTCAGGACCCAACCCATCGTGAGTGGCACCCACCCAACCCCCAGATAAGTAAACCAATAGAGTTCCACCCTTTCCTAGACTAACAGCCTAAAACCAGCAAGCATAAATGAAAACTAGCAATAGAAATAAGATCACTAATCAAAAACTTATCATTAATAATAAACTGCGGAAATTTCCCACATAGGAATTGAAAGTCATCGTACCAAACATCAATACCAAATCTAGTGTACGGGGATGCAACGCTAAACAAAATAAGAATAGTTTTTAAGTCCGAACAAATGGACTAAAACTCTAGAGATAATCCCAAGGTAGCTCGAATCACTACCTCACCCTTGATGATCGGAATCGCCGATGCTAAATCTAAGGTATCGTCTCAGCTGCTGGAAGATTTCCTGTACTCACCAAATGTAAGAAAAGTGCAGTATCAGTACACCACCACTGTGTACGAGTAGGATCATCATCTAGTATTCAAGAAAATAGTATATAAATAGTACGCAAAATCCAGTAACAAGTATGGAAAACATGCAACAATATCACAGGAATCTCTAGACTACAGGTCTCTACCTAGCTTGTTACCGCATGAATCCATCTGTTACAGTTCTATTCCACCAACAAGAATAACCATAAACACACCTTACCGTCTAGCCCGGACCTACCATTGAATCCCCTCTAGACAAATACCACAAGTAATGATTTACCCAGCCTAAACCAAGACCAATTCAACAATCATACAACAGTTTCTCGGCCGCTCAAGGACCACAAGTCAGTAGCACTTTTCAATAACAACCCGGTCCACTCACAAAACCAATATAAAGTATCACATTCAGTAAAGTAACCCGGTCCTCTCACGGAACCAATATCAACCAATGCAATACAATAATCAGTGAAACAGTGCAAGATGCAATAAAGTAAACCCGTAACAGGTGTGGTACCCATGCCAACCAAATGTTATACCCATACCAGGCGTGTTACCCATGCCAACCATGTGTTATACCCGTACCATGTGTGGTACCCGAGCTAACCAAATGTGAACAACAACAGTCAATAGAATGAATGCATACCCCTTTCAAAATCAACAAGTAAAAACCATTCAAATATAGGCTGTAAACCAAACATAGACATTCCACACAAATCCCCTAGGAAATGTAATGCACACAATTACTTAGACAACGAGTAAAATGAATATACACATTCGCAGAAATACGAAAGCCATCACCTACCTCAAATGCTCCAAGCTCTATTCAACCCAAGCTTTCCCTTGTTCCGGATTCCTCTCACGTTCTTGGTTTAAAAATAACATATAATACATACAATTAACATACAGGCCTATACATTACCCGGATTATACCAAATCCCCAAAACCCCAGGCCACCCATGATCATCCCACCCTTTTCCCAGTCTTTTCCACCATTAATTCTCCTAGTCTTATCATTTTTTATGGAAAAAAAAGGAAATTAAACAATCTATGATCATTTTAACGTACCTAAATCAACACCCAAGAACATATAAGTTGGGAACCCCCTTCTTCCCCGAATTTCATCATCCCTAGGTCATTCCAACCTTCCCCAATTTCCCTCCTAGAAATTATACCACATAGGAAACATAGTACAAAGTGTGGGGAACGAAAATCTTACCTTAGGAATAATTTTGGCGGAGGAATGAAGAAAATCGCCTGAATTTTCCCAGCCCTTCTCCTAAAACAAACTTGTGAAATTCTGATGTTTTGAGAGCTGTTTCTGCATTAAAAACCCGTCGGCCCACAATAGTGGTCCCCGCTCTGCTATAGCGATTCCGCTATAGCGGTCACCTGTCGCTATAGCGGTCTTAAATGAGTTGATTGCCCCTTGACCGCCGCTATAACGGTAATTTCTACCGCTATAGAGATGGACGCTATCGTGCGTGAAAATGATCGTCATGGGCAGAAAGTTTGTAAATATGCCAGTTTTATCCATTTCACAACACACTTGGTTCTCCGGATGTCCCGAAATAACCCTTTCACATCAAACGCGATTTCAGGAGTTCTACTTACCCAAATTCGATTCCAAAAAGTCCTCTGGACTCGTTTATGTCTTGGATACGTGGAAAACTAGCCCAATTCAAGACACCTAAACCCAATTTTACCTGGATTTCTCTAGACTCTACCTTGCTCCAAAACTAGCCGAGGCTTGCCTAGCCCAGAATTTCAAAATCCCAAACCCAGAGATTTCTAACTCTAAAACTTGGCACGATTGGTCTACTCGTAATGACGGACCCAATCGTTACAAAAAATACCAATTTACCCATTGTTCATCGCTAAATGATCAGACCCGAAATTACAAAAATAAAAAGGAAGGAAGTGTAGTACCTGAATCCTCAAACAATTGAGGGTACTTGTCCCGCATGTCCTTCTCAGTTTCCCAAGTGGCTTCCTCAACCAGACGATTCTTCTACTGAACCTTCACCATATCAATCACCTTTGTCATCAACCTCCGGACATCCCAAGCAAGAATCATAACTGGTTCCTCCTCATAATGAAGATCTTTATCAAAAAGTACCTCATCCCACTTGATGATGTAGTCCCTATCCCCATGGTATCACTTGAGCATGGATACATGGAATACCGGATGGACGCCTGACAAACTAGGTAGCAGTGCTAATTTGTAAGCCACTGGCCCCACTATCTGAAGAACCTCAAACGGACCGATAAACTAAGGGCTAAGATTTCCCGTCTTACCAAACTGCATAACTCCTTTCATTAGTGACACTTTTAGCAATACTTGTTCACCAACTTGAAAGTCCATGTCTCGGACCTTACGATCCACCTACTCCTTCTGCCTGCTTTGAGCAGCAACAACTTGGTCTGTATGCCCCTTACTTTTTCCTGCGCTTCCTTCACTAAGTCTACGCCTAGAGGCTTCACATCACCTTCCTCAAACCACCCAATCGGTGATTGGAAGTTTCTCCCATACAGGGCCTCGAACGATGCCATATCGATACTGGAGTGACAACTATTGTTGTCCGAGAATTTGCACAATGGTAGAAACTGGTCCCAATGACCACCGAAGTCCATTACACATACTCTTAGCATGTCCTCTAATACCTGAATTGTCCTCTCCGACTGATCATCAGTCTGAGGATGGAAGGATGTGCTAAAGGTGAGTTGTGTACCTAACTTTTTATGTAACTTGCCCTAGAACTTAGAAGTAAACTGCGTACCCTTGTCTGAAATGATGGACCGTGGTACCCCATGCAGTCTTACAATCTCCTTCACGTAGATCTTGGCCAACTTATTGCGAGTTGTAATCTACCCTGACCAAAATTAAGTGAGGGACTTGGTCAGCCTGTCAACAATGACCCAAATTGAGTCATACTTCCCCAATGTCTTGGGAAGACCTACCACAAAATCCATGGCTATTCTCTCCCACTTCAACTCTGGAATCGGCATCCTCTGAAGAAGTCCTGTAGGTCTCTGATGTTCATATTTTACCTGCTGGCAATTCTGGCACTTGGACAGAAAATCAACTATGTCCCTTTTCCTCCCGGGCCACCAGTAATGCTGCCTCAAGTTCCTGTACATTTTGGTTACACCCGGATGGATAGAGTATCGTGAAGCATGAGCTTCTGTCAAAATTTTCAGAATAATATCATCAACCCGAGGAACACAAATCCTCTCCCTGAAATGTAATACACCACCAAAGTCTAACATGACATATCTGGACTCCCCAGACATCACCTTACTTCGCAACTTGCCCAGTTTTGGATCCTGAAATTATTTTACCTTTATTTCCTCTATGAAAGTGGCCTTGACCTCAATGCTGGCCAATAACCCGCCTTGGTCTGACACACCCAAGTGCATGAACTCGGCCTTCAGAGCCTGAATTTCCTTAGCTAGCAGTCGTTTGGACACCCCCAAACAAGCCAAGCTACCCATGCTAATAGTTTTCAGGCTCAATGCGTCTGCCACCATATTAGCCTTACCAGATGGTACTGAATGGTTACATCATAATCTTTCAATAAATCCATCCACCTTCTCTGCATCAGATTCAAATCCTTCTGAGTAAAAATGTGGTGCAGACTGCGATGATCTGTGAATACTTCACACTTGACACCATAAAGATAGTGTCTCAAGATTTTCAATGCAAACACCACCACTGCCAACTCTAAATCGTGAGTCGGGTAATTCCTCTCATGCACCTTCAACTGCCTGGATGCATAGGCTATCACATTCTTATCCTGCATCAACACAGCACCCAAACCAGAATGTTGATGCATCACAGTAAACAATAAAGTCTTTACCTTCAACCGGCAAGGACAATATAAGAGTCGTGGCCAAAAGTGTCTTGAGCTTTTGGAAGGTCTCCTCGCACTTGTCGGGCCACAAAAATGGTACCTCCTTCTATGTCAGCCTTGTCAGGTGAGTAGCAATAGAAGCAAAATCCTTCACAAACCTCTGGTAGTACCCCGCGAGTCCAACAAAACTTCTCACCTCTATCACAGAGCTAGGCCAGACCCAACTCTTAACTGCCTCAATTTTTTGGGGATCCACCATCACCCCCTTTTCTGACACGACATGCCCCCAAAATGCCATAGAAGTCAACCAAAACTCACACTTAGGGAATTTATCATAAAGCTTTTGGTGCCTCAAGATGTCCAACACAATGCGAATATGATTAGCATGTTCCTCCCTACTCTTGGAGTAGATCAAAATATCGTCAATGAACATGATAACAAAATAATCCAAGTAGGACTTAAACACCCCATTCATCAAACTCATGAATGCTACCGATGCATTGGTCAAACCAAACGACATTACTAGAAACTCGTAATGTCCATATCGAGTCTGAAAAGCAGTTTTTGGAATATCCTCAGGACTAATCTTTAGCTGATGGTAACCTGATCTCAAGTCGATTTTCAAAAAAACTGATGCACCCTGAAGCTGGTCAAACAAATCATCTATCTGGGGTAAAGGATACTTATTCCGGATGGTCACCTTATTCAACTGTCTGTGTTCTATGCACATTCGCACACTACCATCCTTCTTTTTCACAAACAAAACCAGAGCCCCCCAAGGTGAAGCACTGGGACATATAAATCCCTTATCTAGGAGTTCTTGTAGCTGAGTCTTAAGTTCCCTTAACTCTGCCAGAGCCATTATATACGGAGGAATAGAGATGGGCGAGTTCCTGGCTCCAAATCAATACAAAAATGTATATCTCTATCCGGAGGTATACCACAAAAATCTGCTGGAAACACCTCTACAAATTCGGACACCACCGAAACTGACTCAATAGAAGGGGACTCCACACTATCATCCAGGAGATGAGCCAAGAAGGCTAGACACCCCCTCCCCACTAGCTTCCTAGCCCGAACAAATGATATAATCTTAACTGGCTTAGGCCTGTATACACCTTCCCACTGTAATCTATCCTTACCCGAAATTTCTAGAGTCACAGTTTTGGTGGTACAGTTCAACACAGCACGATAAGAAGATAGCCAAGTCATACCCAAGATAATATCAAAATTAGCCATATCCTGAATCACTTAATCTACACAAGTATGTAGCCCCACAAATACCACAGAACAGTCACGATACACATAAGTCACAATCACTGACTCTCCAACCGGGGTAGATACATGGATAGGGGAATCAAGGATATCGCAATTTAACTTCAGACCCAAAGAAAAACTAAAAGACACATAAGAATATTTGGATCCTGAGTCAAATAATACTAAGGCCATTTTATCACAGACAAGAATAATACCTGTGATCACCGCATCTGAGGCTTCCACCTCAGTCCTTCCTGGAAAAGCATAGCAATGTGCCCAATTATCAATCCAGGAAACTTCCTGGGCTGGCTGTGCCACACCCCTGCCTGGGCTGCCGTTCCCTCGGTCTCCTTGGAAATTACCTCGCCCACCCTGTGGATGACCCTTAGCATTACCACCTCTGCCTGCCGGAACCACTTCTCTAGTCTGCTGCTGACCCTGATTTACTCTCTGCCTATGTGGACACTCCCTCTTAAAGTGGCCCAACTCACCACAATAAAAGCAACCACGGTCCAAAGTAGGCCTGCTAGCTGATGTATAAGATACCCCTTGCCTCTAGGAGCTGAAGACTGAGCTCCATCACGACCACCTGTAGTAGCTGGCAGAGCTGACTGAATAGGACGGGACGAGTAAGCCTGCTGATGATGTCCCCTGGAGTATGAACCACCAAAATTTCCCTCATTCTGGGGTCTTTTGGCTAAAGCCTTAGCCTGTCCCGCTTGCCTAACTCCCTCAATCTTCTTCACATATTCCACCACATCATTAAAAGCCTTCCCTGAAGAAGTCATATGCACTATCAGTACCTGCAGATCACTATTCAGACCCTTGAAAAACAACCAGACCCATTCCTCTTCAGAACCCAACATCTGTGTAGCAAAACGAGACAATGCATAAAATTTAGCCTCATAAGTTGAGACCGACATGCCACCTTGCTACAAGTTCAGAAACTCATCCTTCTTCCTGTCCCTTAAAGCACAGGGAACATACTTCTCTAGAAATAAGGCATGGAACTGCTCCCAAGTCAGTGGAGGTAGGATATATGACCGACACACAACATGAGACCTCGACCACTGCTTGGCATCACCCTATAGCTGAAAAGTGACAAACTCCACCCCATGCTGACGTACAATACCCAACTTGTGCAACCTCTCATGGAAATCCAGGATGAACTCATAGGCATCCTCCTTGTCTGTACCCTGAAACATCGGAGGTTTCAACTTAAGGAACTTAGTCAGCATCTCATGCTCATTACCTGTCATCACTGGGCCTAACATTGGCCTGAGGAGATCATTTGTGTCCGAAGCTGCATCCATCCTTGGTGTAGTAGTAACCACTGGCTGAGTATCCAAGGCCTGATTTGCATAAGCTGCGGGTATGGCTCCAGCGCCAACCAACCCACTCAGAATATCCCACGCCTGCCTAAAAGCTTTCGGTGTCATGTTAGGATGTCCTGCATCCCCAACCGGTGTCGCCTCCTCCTGAGCCCCTCCATCTTCTACCACTACTTCTTCTACATCCGCAGCAACAAGATCCTGGGGTGGGGGAGGGGTTACCTCATATGTAGCAGTAGCTCGAGCTCCACCCTTGGCGGGTGCGGCTCTAACTCATCCCCTACCCCTTTCCCTACGTCTGCCATTAACTGTCGGGCCTGCTGCGGGGCTTGCTAGCCTTGCTCCGTTATTCCTTGTAGTAACCATCTACGGACAGAAGAGTGAATGAAGTTAGATACCAATTCGTATCACCAGATACCAATTGGAATCAAGTTATAGCACAAAGGAAAAGAAGGAAGAGATAGTTTTTCCTAAAGCCCCATAGCTTCTCGAAGAAAAGTACGGACGTCTCCGCACCATTCCGCAAGACTCTACTAGACCTGTTTGGTACGACGAGATCAATGAACCTAGGCTCTGATGCCATCTTTTTCACGACCCAACCCATCGTGAGTGGCACCCACCCAACCCCCGGATGAGCAAACCAATAGAGTTCCACCCTTTCCTTGACTAACAGACTAAAACCAGCATGCATAAATGAAAACTAGCAATAGAAATAATATCACTATTCAAAAACTTATCATTCATAATAAACTGCAGAAATTTCCCACCTAGGAACTGAAAGTCATCGTACCAAATATTAATACCAAATCTAGAGTACGGGGATGCAACCCCAAACAAAATAAGAATAGTTGTTAAGTCCAAACAAATGGACTAAAACTCTAGAGATAATCCCAAGGTAGCTCGAATCACTAGCTCACCCTTGATGATCGGAATCGCCAGTTCTAAATTTGAGGTCTTGTCTCAGCCGCTGGAAGATTTCCTGTACTCACCAAAAGAAAGACAAGTGCAGTATAAGTACACCACCACTGTGTACTGGTAGGATCATCAGCCAGTATTCAATAAAATAGTATATATAAATAGTATGCAAAATCCAGTAACAAGTATGGGAAACATGCAACAATACCACATGCATCTCTAGACTATAGGTCTCTACCTATTTTGTTACCGCATGAATCCATCTCTTATAGTTCTATTCCACCAACAAGAATAACCATAAACACACCTTACCATCTAGCCCGGACCCACCCTAGAATCCCCTCTAGACAAATACCACAAGTAATGATTTACTCGGCCTAAACCAAGACCAATTTAACAATCATACAACAATTTTCGGCCATTCAAGGACCACCGGTCAGTAGCACTTTTCAATAACAACCCGGTCCACTCATGCAACCAATATCAAGTATCACATTCAGTAAAACAACCCGGTCCTCACACGGAACCAATATCAACCAATGCAATACAATAATCAGTGAAATAGTGCAAGATGCAATAAAGTAAACCCGTACCAGGCGTGGTACCTTTGCCAACTGAATGTTATACCCGTACCAAGCGTGGTACCCGTGCCAACCATGTGTTCTACCCATACCAGGCGTGGTACCCGAGCCAACCAAATGTCAACAACAACAGTCAATAGAATGAATGCACACCCCTTGTAAAACCAACAAGTAAAAACCATTCAAACATAGACTGTAAACCGAACTTAGACATTCCACACAAATACCCTAGGCAATTTAATGCACACAATTACTTAGAGAATGAGTACAATGAATATACACATTCACAGAAATATGAAAGCCATCACCTACCTCAAATGCTCCAAGCTCTATTCAACCCGAGCTTTCCCGTGTTCCGGATTCCTCTCACGTTCTTGGTCTAAAAATAACACATAATGCTTATAATTAACATACAGGCCTGTACATTAGTCGAATTATACCAAATCCCCAAACCCCAGGCCACCCATGATCATCCCACCCTTTCCCCGGGCTTTTCCACCATTAATTCTCCTAGTATTAGCATTTTTTACTTACAAAACAGGAAATTAAACAGACTATGATCATTTTAACGTACCTAAATCAACACCCATGAACATACATGTTTGGAACCCCCTTCTTCCTTAAATTCCATCATCCCTAGGTTATTCCAACATTCCCCAATTTTCCTCCTAGAAATTCTACCGCATAGGAAATGTAGTACAAAGTGTGGGGAACGAAAACCTTAACTTAGGAATGATTTTTGGCGGGAAATGAAGAAAATTGCCTGAATTCGCCCAGCCCTTCTCCCAAAAAAAAACTTGTGAAATTCTGATGTTTTGAGAGCTATTTCTGCATTAAAAACCTGTCGGCCCTCTATAGCAGTCCCCGCTCCGCTATAGAGGTCCTGGTATAGAGGTCACCTGCCGCTATAGTGGTCTTAAGTGAGTTGACCGCCTGTTGACCACCACTATAGCGGTAATTTCTACCGCTATAGCGGTGGCCGCTATTGTGCGTGACAACGCTCTTCATGGGTAGAAAGTTCATAAATGTGCCAGTTTTGGCCATTTCACCACACACTTGGTTCTTCCGATGTCCCGAAACAACCCTTTCACGTCAAACGCAATTCCAGGAGTTCTACTTACAAAAATTCGATTCTGAAAAGTCACCTGGACTCCTTTATGTCTTGGCTACGTGGAAACCTAGCTCAATCCAAGACACCTCAACTCATTTTTACCCAGATTTCCCTAGACTCTACCTCACTCTAAAACCTACCGAGGCTAGCCTAGCCTAGAATTTCAAACACCCAAACCCGAAGTTTTCTAACTCTAAAACTTGGCACGATTGGTCTACCCGAAACGACGGACCCGATCATTACATTTTATGGGCAAGTATCCTTGCCCTTCTGAGAAGTCACTGCACAATCCTTCATTTTGTTCCCTAGCTTACCACACCCAAAACAATTTCCACTTCCTTCCATACACTCACCTTGGTGGTTACTACCACACTTCTTGCAGACTTGATGTGTGCGCCCATTGGAGACACTACCTTGGGACTTAGAGCCTGACATCCTATCCCACTGATCTTTTCTAAACTTGGGAACTGGGCAATAGTAGAAGATGGGGCTGGAGCTGAAGACTTATGGTGGAACTGAGAGCGATTACCACTATCTGACTTCTGTTGAGAGTAACTGAAGTCACCTGTTCTCGCCCTCTTGCTATCCTTTCCTCTTCAATCAGGAGATATCCATCTCCTTTACCAGCATAGTGGTCCTGCACTCCTTGACCACATCATCGGACACACCGAACCTAACTTACTCATACAGGCTCTGGAATCAGCTACCATCGCCGTAGTATACTTAGACAATTGAGTAAACTTAAGAGAGTACTCATTCACGCTCATATCATTCTGCCTTAAGTTGATGAACTCTTGAACCTTAGCTTCCCTGACTTCAAGTGGGAAAAACCTGTCTAAAAATGCAGTATTGAAGTGATTCCAATCCACTGGGCCTGCATTAGCACTTTGAGACTCCTTCCACTTCTGATACCAAGTATGAGCCACTCTTTTCAACAGGTAAGCGCCTAAGTCTGCACTCTCGACCAGAGTGAAACCCATAATATCTGTCACATTATGAATGTCCTCAAGAAATTCCTGTGGATCCTCCTCAGAATTGGAACCATGAAACTCTGGAGGATTCATCCGAGTGAAGTCTCAGACTCTAGATGCTGTGGAGTTATTCTGAGGTGGGGATGGTACCACAGCCTGCTGGTTAACCTGAGAGGTCATGGATTGAGCAAGCATCTGGAAGGCAGCGCTGAATTCTGCATGAGTGACTTGCTCATTTAGAGGGCCTGCTGAAGCTAGTGGTGCTTGTTGATTCCTATTTCCCCTTCTGTTTGCTCTTCAGGGAGGCATTTTCTGTAATGCATAGAATAAGAGTTAGAAGGGGATTTAAATAGAGGTCATACTCTATAGCACGAGATGGAAAAGAAAGAAGGGAAGTTTTCCTAATGACATCTCATTGCCTCTCCCTCATAAGTGTGCACTACTAAAAACATCTCAAAAAGGGACGGATAGAAAAGCGACGGAAAACATCGCTCCTGAAAAGCGACTGAAAAAGCGACGCTGTCCGTCGCTTTTCTAATATTTTTTAATTTATAATTATTTTTTTACAAAAGCGACTGACAACGTCTCTTTGCCCGTCGCTTTTTTGGACGATTTTTGAGCCAAAATTATTTACAATTAATTAATTTTTATTTTTTACTATAAGCGACAGTTAGCATCGTAATTTTTTAAAAAAATTTAAAAATAATTTTAAAGAAAGCGACGCTGTTCGTCGCTTTCATTAAAATTTAATTTATATTAAAAAAATAGAAAAGCAACGGACAACGTCGCTCTTATCCATCGCTTTTTGGTCAATACGCGGTCAACTCATTTAAAAAAGCGACGGATAAAAGTGACGATGTCCGCCGCTTTTTAAAAAATAAAGTGACCCAGATCGGGTCACTCCTCCATTTTCCTCTTCACTTTTCTCTCCTCTTCTTTCTTCTCTTCTCTCTTCTCTACACCTCCACATACCTCCACACCTTTACACCTTCATACCTCCACACCTGCCATCACTGTTGTTGTTGCCGCCGCCTCCACACCGCCTCCTTCCTCCTCCATCATTAATTTTTGGGTTAGGGATTATTTAAAATTCAAGGTTAGATTTTTTTACTTTTTTTTCAATTACATTGCATTTATTTTAGGTTAATAGTAGATTAAGAACATTGTTAGTTGTTATGTAGACTAGAACTTGAATTAGTAGTATTTAAAATTTTAAGTTAGGGTTTGTTTGATATTTTTTATTATTATTAGCAAGTTTGTTAGTTTCGAATCTTTAAATTATTTTTTATCATTTATTTTAAGTTAGTGTTAGAGTATGAACATTGCTAGTTGTGAATCTTGAATAATGGTTATGAACATTTTATAATTCATATATTTGAATTTGTGATCTTGAACTTGAAATTGAGAAGTTTGAACTTGAATTTGATTTTAGAATTTGTGAGCATAGTAAATATCTTAGGCTCTTGATTTTAAGTATGAATTAGGTTCTTGAATTAAGTTCTTGAATTAGTTTTAAACTTTAGGTTGTTGAATTAGGTTCTTGAATTTGATAGTAAAGTTGGAAATTTTGAATTAATTTATATTGTTGGGTGATAATCTTGAATTAGTTTTCAACTTTAGGTTATTGAATTAGGTTCTTGAATTTGATAGTGAAGTTGAAAATTTTGAATTAGTTTATATTGTTGAGTTATAAATATAATCTTGAATTAGTTTTTAACTTTAGATTGTTGAACTAGGTTCTTGAATTTGATAGTGAAGTTGAAAATTATATTATTGAGTTACAAATATAATCGTGAATTAGTTTTCAACTTTAAGTTGTTGAATTAGGTTCTTGAATTTGATAGTGGAAGTTGAAAATTTTGAATTAGTTTATATTATTGGGTTATAATCTTGAATTAGTTTTCAACTTAGGTTCTTGAATTTGGTAGTGAAGTTGAAAATAGGTTTTTGAATTAGTTTTGGGTTTAGTTTTTATACTCTTGAATTAGTTTTCAACTTTAGGTTCTTTTTTGTAAACCTTGAATAATGCTTGTTAGTTTAGGATAGTCTTGTGAACCTTAATTAGTTTATGTTAGTCTTGTGAGTTATGTGAATATTTGTATATAAGTGTTATTGTTAAGAAAATGTGGAACTTTGAATTAGGAACTTGAATTGGGTACTTGAATTTGGAATTAGGATTTGAAACTTGAATTTGGAATTAGGTTCTTGAATTAGGTAGTTGAATTTGGAATTAGGATTTGGAATTGGGTTTTTGAATTAGATTATAACTTGAATTTGAGAACTTTGAATTTGAAATTGGTTTTTGAATTAGTTTTGGATTTAGTTTTTATACTCTTGATTTAGTTTTCAACTTTAGGTTCTTTTTTGAAAACCTTGAATAATGCTTGTTAGTTTAGGATAGTCTTGTGAACCTTAATTAGTTTAGGTTAGTCTTGTGAGTTATGTGAATATTTGTATGTAAGTGTTATTGTTAAGAAAATGAGGAACTTTGAATTAGGTACTTGAATTTGGAATTAGGATTTGGAACTTGAATTTGAAATTATGTTCTTGAATTAGGTACTTGAATTTGGAATTAGGATTTGGAATTGGGTTTTTGAATTAGATTATAACTTGAATTTGGAAACTTTGAATTTGAAATAGGTTTTTGAATTAGTTTTGGGTTTAGTTTTTATAATCTTGAATTAATTTTCAACTTTATGTTCTTTTTTGTGAACCTTGAATAATGTTTGTTAGTTTAGGATAGTCGTGTGAACCTTAATTAGTTTAGGTTAGTCTTGTGAGTTATGTGAATATTTGTATGTAAGTGTTATTGTTAAGAAAATAAGGAACTTTGAATTAGATATTTGAATTTGGAATTAGAATTGGGAACTTGAATTTGGAATTAGGTTCTTGAATTAGGTACTTGAATTTGGAATTAGGTTCTTGAATTAGATTATAACTTGAATTTGGGATCTTTGAATTTGAAATAGATTTTTTGAATTAGTTTTGGGTTTAGTTTTTATACTCTTGAATTAGTTTTCAACTTTAGGTTTCTTTTTTGTGAACCTTGAATAATGCTTGTTAGTTTAGGATAGTCTTATGAACCTTAATTAGTTTAGATTAGTCTTGTAAATTATGTGAATATTTGTATGTAAGTGTTATTGTTAAGAAAATGAGGAACTTTGAATTAGGTACTTGAATTTGAAATTAGGATTTGGAACTTGAATTTGGAACTTGAATTTGGAATTAAGTTCTTGAATTAGATTATTAACTTGAAATAGGTTCTTGAATCTTAGTTGTTTTAAGTTAAGTTATTTTAAGTTAAATTTGTTAGTTTAAATTGTTAGTTTTGGGTTAAGAAGTTTTCAACTTTAGGTTATTTTTTGAACTTGAATTATATAGGTTCTTGAATTAGCTAGGTACTTGAATTTGGAATTAGGTTCTTGAATTAGATTATTAACTTGAATTTGGGAAGTTTGAATTTGAAATAGGTTCTTGAATTAGTTTTGAGTTTTGTTTTAGAATGTTGAATTAGTTTTCAACTTTAACTTCTTGAATTAGGTTCTTGAATCTTATTTTTTTTAAGTTACGCTTTTTAAAGTTAATTTTGTTAGTTTAAATTGTTAGTTTTGGGTTAAGAAGTTTTCAACTTTAGGTTCTTTTTCAAACTTGAATTATATAGGATCTTGAATTAGGTACTTGAATTATATAGGTTCTTTTTTAAGTTAAGTGTTAGTTTAATATATTAATGTTAGTTGTGAACCTTGAATAACTTGCTAGTTTAGGTTAGTCTTTGTGAACCTTAGTTTAGGTTAATGCTTGCTATCATTTCCCTATACTTTTTGATATTTTGACACATTTTGACAGTTATTTAAAGTTATTGAATACTTTATAGGTTCTTTTGGTGGACCTTTTATGTGTTTAGTCATATTATTACTTCGTATTTAGTTTCTTGTTATGATTGAATCTTATTATGAATGTTGTGGTAGCAATTAGTGTTGGTTTGGGCTGTATTGAATTAGTTTTGTAAATGGCAGGTGGTGCATATTGAAAATGCAGATTTTTGCAGTTGAAAAAAATGCAGAAAAGCAACGGATAGGGTCTCTTTTGTCCGTCGCTTTTCTGGAAAAAAATTACCAGGATTGTTCTTCAAATCAAGAACAAAGCGACAGACAATGTTGCTTTTATCGAAAAAATAAAAATAAAATAAAATCCGTCACTTTTTTGTTTGCGTCATTGGCCGTTGCTTTTAAAGCAACGTTGTCCGTCGCTTTTGGAAAAGCGACAGGCCATTTTCTCACGCAAGTGATGCCGTCGCTCTTCCGTCGCTTTTGGCCAAAAAATTGACGGCCAGCGTCTCTTTTTAGCCTTTTTTTAGTAGTGGTGGTGCGCTTCACACCCATATGAAAGACTTTACTTGATGCGGCTTTAAGACACTATTGGACACTTGAACTTGATGCTCTGATACCAAGTTTATCACGCCCCGAGGCTACCCCCCCTAAATGCAACATGGTTTTTAACATCACAAGTGACCCCAAGCTAACCCATGGTCTGGCATGACTAGGCATTTCTGAATAAATATACTAACTATGCGGAAGCTAACTGGTTTAAATAACTGATACGCCCAAATTACACCTCTTTTTAGAAGCGTAAGCGATTGCTGATCAAATATAAAACCCAACAAAGGTTGGGGTCGACCCCATTGGAATATGGTAGGACTATGGTCGATTAATGTTTACTCGCGTTTTAGTCATTTATTTCCCTCGAAAGGTTTTTTTTAAAGTAACAAGTAGTAATAGTAACGAAAATGTAAACAAGTAACAAATGTCAATTTCAACAGTTGTTATCAATAGTAGAAGCGACTAGGATAGTGTTCCCCATGAGATCATAACTTTGTAAGGCTTATGTACTTGGTAAACTAGTTTGATACTTAGCATGCAGAATCGGTAAGTTGGGTTTATCTAACTCCTTGGTCCGACAGCTAGACCAATTCCACCACATGCCTTGGTCCGGCCGCGGGTGTATGCTCTACTAACCCTTACCTTAGATCCCAGATTAGCTATTCTCAGACAAGGTCAAGCTATTAGATGAGGGTTGGTAGCCTCAAATCTCCGTCGTTGAACAACTCTTTTCCTATCTGTTACCTCCTTGGTCCGGCAAGTAAGGATAAGGCGAGTTATAACATTATACACCGCTAGAAAGCAATCATTACGAAGGGAAGAACAATACATGCATAAATATCGCCCTAGAACTACTAAGTACTTTGCCTACTTTGTTAATTCTTCATGGTTCTCACAACCCTAGTTGTGGATTTAGCTACTCGTGTTCAATAGTGGACACTTAATGGTTGTTTGTGCAATCATCAATAGATTCTTACGAATTAGCACAAAGAAATCCAGAATCTTGAAGAAAATATCAAGAACACTTCAACTAATCAAGAACTTATGTTTACAGTCAACACCAAAACAATAATGTATAATTCTTCCAAAACAATACGTAACGACCGAAAATAAAACCTAAGGGGAAGTATTTATAGACAAAGAACCCAAATCCTAACAAAACTAGGATAAGCTGGACGCGGCAGTGCCGATGGGATGCCTCACAGGCCATCGTGGTTGAAACGGGCGTCGTGGGTGTCCATCGGCTGTCTTTCATTATTTACTTACATGTCTCTGACATGATATCACGGGCAAAAGTGATGGGACGTCAAGCCTGCAATGCTCGTCAGCCATCAATAAGTCCTTACTTACAAGCTTCTGCCAAGATTTCACGGGTAGAGGTGACGGGTCATCGAGACTACGACGCCCGTCGGCCATCTCGTTTCCTGCACTTGGCTCCTCTCCAGCTCTCCTGCCTGGTTTTCACGGGCAATTTTGATGGGGCATCATGGTTGTCATGGGCGTCGAGGACGCCCGTCGCCCTTCCTTGACTTCTTCCATGCTTCCCTTGATGATTTTGACAGGCTTTGCAATGTCCCATCATGTCTACCACGGGCATCATGGGTCCTGTCAGGCTTCAATGCCTTAGTCCCTCTTGCTGCCCTCTTTCGACGGCTTACCCCATGGGCCGTCGTGAGTGTGACACCCATGGTGGCTTGTCTTTTGCCCAGAAAACTGCAACTTTTTGGTCGTCCCATCTATTTCATACTTTTTCCTGCATAACTAACAAAGACATTAAATACAACAAAATGTACTTAAGAACTCCCAAAAATCCTTTATTTTATGCGTCGAAAGTGCCGTCAAATCCTGGCACATCAACACCCTCAACTTAGAATGTTTGCTTGTCCTCAAGCACCAAACGAAAACAAAACCAAATGACGCTTAAGTAGAAGAAAACCAGAAACTACAATGGCAACCTGATTCATTAAACTTTTACTTTTCTAGATAGTACCCACTCCTTGACAGATCAAAAACCAGTGCACTTTATCAAATTATCAAAACAACACAAGACGGATCCATGAGTGACAACATGATATTCATGAGTAAGCTGGCTTACACAACAGACATTCAGACCAAGTAATTAGCAATCCAGGCCACTCTAGTGCCCTCACAACAAAGAAGTCCCAAATCACACAAGATATCAATTTAACACCCAGGGACTGGGAAACCACTCACTCTCAAAAAGAAGTTCAAGCTGTACATGCACGATACCATAGGCTTGCCCTTATTTTCTATGCTTTGGCTTTCAAATGAATCGGTTAGGATCACTATAGGACTTTGCTAGGATTGTAATGTAGGCTTAGGGACGGGAATGGTACATTTGGGTAAATAGTGACTATGCCCTCCTTGAGACTACGATTACTTCTTTATCTTTTCCACTTTTTCAGTTCTTACCAGTTGCCTCCCTTATTCTACTTTCTTTCACTCTTTACTTACTTTTGTCAAGCTTCGGGTGTGGTTTCCATTGTATTTCTTTTGCACTCTTCTTTTTCCTTCACTCTATTTTCTTTCTTTCATTTTTATATTTTTTCTTTCTTTCTTTTCTTTTCTCTTGCACACAAACCACACCCGGTTTCCTTCTTTCTATTGAGTACCCATTCATTTCATACCCCACACTTCCTACTTACCCCTCCAGTAGCCACCCTCAACTTAGGATTTTAGCCTGAGTTGAGGTGCACGATGTCCAAGGAGGGACCAGGGCCAAACTAGGGGCTTATAGAAAACAGGGAAGGTGAAAAGGCTAACAACAGAAAGGTTTACTTTTAGCTCAAAGTTAGGGATCAAAGGGATTCTTTTGCATTTTGGTAGGTCATTTTGGCTGAAGTGGACTAATTCAAAAAGGGCCTATGATCATATCCCAACTAAACCATTCTGCAACCTAAGCACGACTAACCAGAAAAGTTCTAGATAGCACAGTACAGCAAGAACAGACACTAAGTACCTCACTTCACACATGGCACAGAGTTAAGGCTACAGATTAGCTAACTACCGATTCATGCTTTAGCTTAAGCTACTTGTCTCATTTATATGCATGCTGTCATTTACAGATCCACCTAAGTCGGTTCTAACACTTTTTTTGCACAAAAATTTGGAGGGGTCCCCATTTTTCACAAAACTCTATTTCAAAAATAAGATCATGGGTGCAGTTAGTTTCTAATTCACTTCTATGAACACACTTCCTTTACTAAACATGCCGGTTCAACAAAAATTTAAAATCCTTTGGGAAAGAACTCAGGCAAGAAAACCCCAAGGATTCGGGTACCTTATGAGTACCTGCATGGGTTGCCTCCCATGCAACGCTTGATTTAACATCGCAGCACAACGTGAGTATTTTGGCTACTCAGAATTCGCCAAAATTCTCTATAAAAAATACACCAGATGACCACATCTGCCCCCACCCCCTCTAAAAAGTGGCGAATTGTCCCCAATGCACGAAAAAATGATAAGCAAGGGATACTAGGCATACTTGTGCCCGTAGATGTCTCAATAATAGAGGCTGCCTCTGCAGTCCTCTCAATCACAGTAGCAGCTGCCCGGGCAGCGTCAATGTGACCAACTCCCACAATGGGGTCTAAAGAAGTTTCTTCTATCGGTGCAGCAACACCACTCGCAGAAACACCAGTCCCAGTGCCATCAATCTCAATTTTTTGAATAGCCAGAGATTCTTTTGTTGCTTTCTCCAGCTCTTTTTGGGCTCTCTTTTTGGCTCTCTCCTCCCTCTTCTTTTAGGATTTTGGGCTAAGGGGATCATCATCCGCTTGAACCTGTTTGTCTTTTCTTTTCCTCTTTTTCTTGTGCTCAGATGGTTCAAGAGGTAGTTCAGCTTCTTTTTCAGTGTCCTTCACTGCTGATGTGTCCAAGTTTGCCATTCGGAGGTCGGGATCCACAAAATCCTATAAATTGAGCGTAGGCTTCGGCGTGAGCCGTGGCAAGACTACTGGAGCCTTATCCTGAGAAGGTGGTGGATTCTTCAAATGCTCGACATCGACCTTAAGCTCGACAATCTCCTTTTTCAATTCTGTCAGCTCCACCACACCCATATATTTTAGTCTCTCATCCACCTTATCCTCCAATGCATCAATCTGGGCATTTACATTCAGAAATTGTGCTATGGCCCTTTGAATTAAAGCATTCACAATTGGCTGGAACTGCGTCACAAAAGCCTTCATTTGTGCTTTAATCTCAATGGTCCTCTGGACCGTGTCGGCAAAATTTTCCGGATGGAAGGCAAATATGGATTCTGGATCCTCTGCTGAAGGTGCTGCAGAGGTGGATGGACCAGCTACAGTAGTGTACGGGCCAACTGTGATGTTCTCAAACTGGCTGCCTTGTGGGATGGGTCTAAGCTTAGGGGATGTTGTTCCCTCTGGTGTCGCGATATGTGCCTCAAGTGTAAGAGCCAATGGCTTGGAAGTACCGCCCAACCCCAGTACTCGTATATTATCTTTGGACCAATCCGTATTGTTAGTCCTTGCAGCTCTTTCAGCCCTATCGACCCCTGCAAAGTTTGGGACCTGTGCTTTTTCACACAACTCAGTGATTAGGCATGGAAAAGGGTAAGAAGAATCTATTTTGGTAACTCTATCCCGAATCTCCTCTGCGATGATTTGCACAAAATTAAGGTTGTATTTGGACATCAGAGCATCCACTAGGATTGACCTTTCCAGAGTAAGCTGATTATCGACACCTGTTGGCATGAGCTGGAGTCGTACTAGTGCCCACCAGAACTTTGCTTCAAAAGATAAAGATGCTTTCTGGATCTGTGGCTTATCTTGGCTAAGCCACTTTTATGTCCCAGTTGTAGTCAGGTGCTTGGCCAACCACTTTGTCCGCTTCTCCTCATGTTTCACCTGGTAGTCATAATCGATGGTTTCCGTGGGTGCTACATACTATAGCCCGAAGAGGAATCTGTTGATGGTCTCGGGCGAGATGTTGATTGGGACACCCCTTAGTGGGATTCTCTCAAGAGCGGGCAACTCTGCAATTTTCTGGCCCTTTTTGCACAACCCTTTCTGGATGGCTTGATAATATGCATAGAACTCTCTTACAAGAGTTGGCTGAAAATCTGAGGGGGGTTTGCTAGTCCAGCCCAACCTGTAATATCGGAAATATACGTCCAGCTTGGGGAAATTCTTCAATTTGAAAGGATCTATTCTCCACTCTTCAGCGATGGGCCTTCGAAGATTCCCCCTTACTATGACTTCAAGGCCGTAGTCAAATATTTTTTTTACCCCCTCAACCCTCCATCTGACTGTCTCTCTAGCAAGTCCCAGTGCCAGACGGAGTTGGTGAGGGAGTCTCCTTTTCTGCGGTAGTAGTTTACGTGTAAGACTCAGCATTACCCTCTTCTTCTCTTGCCTCACTGTGCTCCGATCCAGAACCATCCTCATCTCCCGACTTGTTTCCTGTTCCACTTGAGACTTGGGTAGCCAATTCTTTCCCGGTATTGTCATGGTCGCTTTCTGCACCAGACTCGGACGAGCCGAAAGATGATCCTTGTTTTTCAGTAGATGCATTGCCCCCTCCTCTTCAGACTGGGAGGGAGACACAACCAGCTTCCTCTTGGTGTTCTGGACAAGAGGGGTGTTGTCTGAGTCACTCATTTCGGCTTCAGAATCGGTGGGTTGATCCTTTAGCTGAGATGGGTTGGAGGCATTCTTAGCTTTCCGGGGCCCCTCTCGTCGTAGTGGTGTCTCTGGTTCCATGTAGTACCTGCATGTAACTAATGTTAGCAATCGAGACCAAAGTACAAACCCAGAAAAATTTTCTACACTTAGGGAAATTTATAAAAATCAACCTCCCACGGGCGTGAGAGGGCCGATATCCCGTGGCCCCAGTCGTTGGAATCGTCCAGTGGGGGTTTTGCAGGATATTCTTCCTCCCACGACCCTGTGCCATGGGCGTGAGAAGTACGACGTCCCGTGGGACAGGGCATCAGAATGGAACAATGGGGTTTTTAAGGATAGTTATCCTCTCACGGGCTCCTACCACGGGTGTGGGAGGTCCGACATCCCGTCGGGTTGGGCGTCGAATCTAGCCAGAAACCTTTTCAAGTTTTTGGGCCACTTCCACGCCCTGATCAACGCCCGTCGTGCCTCAGACGTCCCATCTTCTTGCCCGTGGGATTCAATCAGTACAAACAAATTTGTTGCTACTCAAACTTTCATACATACCCATTTTCTAATTACCCACACGACAAAAATATAGTAACAACTCAAATATCTTCTATCCCACCACTACACAACCCTAATTCCCAACTAATACACTTTTTATGATTTTCACACCATCATCAAACAACAATTTCACAACTAGGGTTAGATTTTAAAATACTACAAATGAATTCAAAATATAAACACAACCATAATCCTTGTTTGCAAGAACCTAGTAGGATTTACAAACAACAAAACAGGAGTACTTACTTCTTGTAGTTGACACAAACTCTTGAACCACACTTCCTAGTGTTGTATTGCTTGCACTTTGTGAAGGGCTTCTGGGAATAGGATGGTAGTGATCATGGGTGGAATGTGATTATGGGTTTTATTTGGTAGAGGAAGAGAGTATTTGGGGGGAGGAGAAAAAAATTTGACCTCAATTTGATTGAGGTCAATGCTCAAGTGAGGTGGGGAAAAAGGGAAAGGGTACCGGGTCGGGTCGGGTCAAAACTTAAAAAAAATTATAATTATTGACCCTCCTTTGACCGACCCAGATGATAGGCTACACGATGCCCGTCGAATGAGCGACGGCCTATCGTAGGGTACTTACCTGGGAGGCTGAACCACGCCCATTTCCACACCCGTCGGAGCCGCGACGGCCCAGCATGTGGGACGTGGAAATGAGGCAGAGTCCCCATGCTTCCATACTTAGCAAATCTTCTTGCCCTTGTGAGGGGCTTCACGCCTATTCCCACGCCCATCAGAGACTGCGATACCCGTCGGCCATCTCGTCGCCTGCACTTGGCTCTTCTCCATCTCTCCTACCTGGTTTCACGGGCAATTTTGACGGGGCATCATAGTTGTCACAGGCGTTGGGAACGCCTGTCGCCCTTACTTGACTTCTTGCATGCTTACCTGGATGGTTTTGATGGGCTTTGCAATGTCCCATCGTGTCTACCACGGGGGTCGTGGGGCTTGTCAGGCTTCAATGCCTTAGCCCCTCTTACTGCCCTGTTCTGACGGCTTGTCCCACGGGCCGTCGTAAGTGTGACGCTCGTGGTGGCTTGTCTTTTGCCCAGAAAATTGTAACTTTTTGGTCTTCCCATCTATTTCATACTTTTTCCTACATAACTAACAAACGACATTAAATCCAAAAAAATGTACTTAAGAACTCCCAAAACTCCTTCATTTTAAGCGTCGAAAGTGCCGTCAAATCCCGGCACATCAATAACTAAGTAAGAAAACAATAATCCAATAATCATTTAAGTATATAAGAAAAGTTGATAATGGTCTAAGTCAATACGGACTGCAGAAGCTGAACTAGTACTATGTATGAAAGCCTTTAACTGAAATGAGCTACTAGGATAAACCCCCAACTAACCCCAAAAGTCTGAAAACTAAAAATAAAGACTAAATCAGTAAACATAATATCGTCCTCGAAATATGAGGACTCACCACTGAGCTGCAGAGTAGGACTGAAGAATTGCACTAAGCGCAGTCTGGATATGGAGTGTCTGAACCTAAATCATGATAAGATATAACACAAAGTATGCGTCAGTACCTGGAATGTACTGAGTATGCAGGATATATGCAAAGCTGTAAACATGAATACTAAATATGAAATATATACTGAAGCATGAACTAGATAACTCACATACTATTTATTCTGATAATGCAATATAATAATACTAAAGACTGATAGCATTATAAATCTGAAACATAACTGACTGCAATATCTGTTTAGCATGATTGAATATAAGATATTGAAATTTCAACATGCTAGGGTTATAAGCTTCTGAGTACATGACTATCCTAGGTTCCCAATAAAACACATGATGAATCCTATATACAATCATGGAAGTTGAACAACACTAATTGCATAGACTTCAGGAACCCTACGTCTGAAGAACTAACTGAAATCTGAATAACTAGATTGTATCTAGGGACTCAATAGGTGAAAGGGACCCATCAGTGAAATCCCACATACCTGGAATTAAAATGCATAAAATAATCCTTGGATTTTTGGGCCTGGACTTGAGTGAACCTTTTGCTTGTTCTAGAGAGGAAGAAGCTTTTCTTTTCTCTAAATTTTGCTAAGTATCGGTTTAATTTGAGGGAATGAGGGGTTTTGGGTAGTTTTAGGTTTAAAATTTAACTTAGGCTAGTCAAAACATCGTATCTTAGCCTTTAAAAGGGATAGGAAAAGTCTAAAATACCCCTGGGAATTTTAAAAGAAAACTGCTGAAATTCTCAGAACATCGATCCACGAATTGGTCAACGGACTGTGGTTTCGAATAACGGACTATCGAGTGAGTCGTGGTTCTATCCTTGAATTTTGGGGATTCTCTAGTCTGATCTTTCCAAGATTCAGAGGATAGATTGTGGTTCTGAACTATGAACCATGGTCTGACTCGTGGTTTCTGGACCCTGAATAAAGGGTCCTTTGATAAAAGGGAACCACGGTTGACAAGAAGGACTGTGGTTCTAAACTATGACCCGTGGTCCCATCCATGGTTCTGAGGTAGGAAACTAGCACTTCTCTGATGACCAAGTCCATGAGTAACAGGATGGTCTGTGGTTTCAAACCATAGTCCGTGAAGTTAACTGTAGACTGGACAGGGACCAACATTGGAGGTCAGACCATGGTTCAGATCACGGGTCGTAGTTTTGAACTACGGTTGGTGATCTTGACCGTGGTTTTTGGAAACTTCAAAATTTCTGCAATTTTTCCTGCTAAGTACAGTAAAGTATGTGGTTCAGATTCTAGGGTGTTACACTCACCCTTAGATTCATATAATACTTGTGTCACAGCTGAGGTCATTCCTCCACTAGCAGAATATGCCCTGTACTCAACAAAAGAAGATCAAGTGCAGTATCAGTACACAAAACAATAGTATATTGGTAGGATAATCGGCCAACTCTAATATACGAGATATGAACACTTAACTAAAACATCATAAGGTAGGACAAAACATGTATAAACAAGTCAACAAATATAACACAGACTCTCAGTCATCAACCTGACTTATCAACTATATGAAACATGTCCAAAACCATAACAACAATAATATATGTTATGCCATAACGCCATTCAAGTAACCTGGACCACCCAAGGATCCCTAAGATAACATCTGCAGTGTTTAACATGCAATCTCGATCTACACAAGAACAAACCCAGCAATTAAACACAATCACCCTACCACTCACGGACCAATATGTATTAATTATATCACAAGAAATAACCTGGCCCACTCATGGGACCAACACACAAGTATAATCAAACATGTATTAGGTGTGGTACCTGAGCTAACCATATTAGAACCCGTACCAGGCATGGTACCCGAGCCAACCGATAGATATTGTATACTAGGCATGGTACCCAAGCTAACCGAATGTCACAAACACCACAACAATCAACAACAATGAACACAACCACATTTGTAAAACCAACAAGTATCTAAAAAAATCATTTCATAAGCTTGACAACCAGATATCATTAACATTCATTACCTTATTCCCTAAAACACGTAATGTACAGGCAATACTAGGAAATAGTTAACATACATACATAACGTAAATGGGAAATAGTTCATCTATCACCTACCTCAAATTACGCCCAAATGCTCTATTGAACCTGAGCTTTCCCTTTATGTGAAGCTTTATCTTGTTCTCTATCTAAAAACAATCATATAATACCAAAATTAATCAATGTGGCCTAAATATTACTGGATTATGTTCTAATCCCAAACACCAGGACAAACCCATGATCATTCCACCCAACCTAAGGTCTTTCCACTAATAATTCACCTAAAACTACTAATTTCATGGTTACATTAGTAAATTATGGGATTAAATCATGAATTTAATAGTTTATACGCAAAACCTAAGGTTTTCTACACCCACATTCCTTGTTACACCAGATTTCCCCCCTTAGGTTAAGCTAAACTTTCCCTACTGCCCATAATGAATGATTCTAAGGTGTAGAAATCAAACTACTAAGCTAGGGAAATGATTTTCTTACCTTTACGAATATTCCTGGTAGAAAATCAATAGGTTATGCCTTTTTTTGCCTATGCACTTCTCTAAAATATTCTTGAATAATTCTAAACATTCTTGGAGAAGTTTCTGCATTTACTGCAACTTATCTCACTATAACAGCCTGATCCCACTATAGCAATACCACTATAGTGGCAGCCGCCCGCTATAGACATAATATCTCCACTATAATGTTGTCACTGTAGCAGTGTGTCACCTTATATAGTGGATAACATGGGATAGAAACTCGAAATTGCCTCTGTTTTATCCATTTTGCAACACACCTTCAAACATTGACGTTCCAGACCAACCCCTTCACGTCAAGTTTGATATCAGGAGTTCTACTTACCTGAATTTAATTTTTAAATGTCCTATGGAATCCTTTACATATTAGATAATAGATAAACTAGATCAACCTTAGGCATTTTACCTAATCCTTTCCTGGATTGCCCTAGACCTTACCTCTCCTAGAAATCATTCGACACTAGCCTAGCCTAAAATTTCTAACTCCCCAACCCAGAAGTTTTGTAATCCATTTCTTCATATGAATAGCTCACGTATAATGATGGGATAGGTCATTACACAAATATAATAGATTATATAAAGATATTATCTATTTGAGAGTAGCGACTAGGACTTTGAGTTCTCATTGGAAAATGCTTCACCACTGGAAACTTGTGATAATTTTTGTAGAGTTTTTGAACTCTATCACTGAAACATTTGGATCCTTTTTTGAGCTAGAAAAATGCTTTGCCAAAAGAAACTTCAAAGATACCAAAATGCATCCCTTAATCAAATGGAAGAGGGGCTATTTATAGAGAATTTTTGGTTCTGATTTAGGGGGCAATCAGAGGGTTTTTGTGGAATTTTTCTTGGGAATTTCAAAATTTGAATCCCCATCCTTAGTAACAAAGAAAAATCAAGGCCACGTATGTACTTTTTGTATAATTTCATATAAGAATGCTAAGAAATTTTGAAGGATTTCTCGAAGAATTGCCACATGGGACTCTTCTAGAACTTGGATAGCTCACTGCTCCCATATAATCATGAGATTTGATGGAGATATGGACAGATTTGAGGGATTTGGGGTGTCATCTAGAGTTGTTGCTATTGCGTTTGAGGTGTTCATTGGGTTAATTTGGGTATTTGGAAGGGTGTATAAGTGGAGGGGTGAGGCGCGTAGATGGTACCGTGTGGTCTTTTCTTGGAAATTGAAGGTGCGCATAACGTGTGTGGTCTTTTAAGGGAGTATTTGAAGGGTTGTATGTATATTTGATATAGATATAGATATAGAGGGAGTTTATAAGTGGGCTTGGGTATTGATGTGGAATTTATGCTGGAAATTAGTTTAGGGGTTGGGGATGGTCTTTGGTTCAATTGGGATTTAAAATAGGTTTAGAAATTGGCCACTTTGATTTGCAAATATGGCTGTATTAAATTTAAAGGCTAGTCAAATTGGTTTACAAGTATAGCCAAATCGATTTAATTTGAGGAATTAGGTTGGAATTGAAATAAAGACAAATTAAATCATTAATTAATGAGCTTTAATTTTAAAAATTAAAAGTAATCATTTTATAAAATATAATTATTTTTTTTAAAACCAAGAAACTATTTATTCAATAAATTTCATATTTTAAATAAATTTGAGAAATAATGAAGTATCTTGAATTTTAAACATAATTTTCATTTAAAATAATTTTAAAATATTTCTATGAGTAAAATTTATAAAATTCTATATAATTAAACATAGATATTTCACCTAAAATCACAAAATCAGTTTCAAATTAATTTTGAAACTTTTAAATCTTATAAAAATAATTATTTTAAAATAGTAAAATATAATAACCTATTCCATCATTATGATAAAGTAAATTTCTAAGTACTTGGGTAGAAAAGTCTCGGGTTGTTAGCTATTAGAATCTCAGGTTAGGATGAGCTTTGATAAAAAATATAGTGTTCAATGCTTTAGAAATGGTTGGGTTCTCGTGTTTTGTCGAATGTTAGTGGGATGTCCTTTTATGGATATTTTACTGTCATAGAATCCCGTAAAAAGTTTCGAGACTGAATTCAGGTTGATAAAACTTTGAATATGATAGTTGTCGCAAAGAGATTAATCTGTGATGTCCCTAATATAAAGTCTATTGTGAAATGAGGGTATAGGAAAATAAATCAATATTCTGGAATTTGACATTCGTCGCTGCCAAGGGACGCTTCATCGCACTGAGTCAATCCTCATCGTGATGACTCATCGTTATGAGAAGCCATTCATTGCGATGAGGAAACAGGCAGAATACTTGCACTTAGTATATTTTTGTGAGTTAGTTTCTCATAACTCCAACTTCGTTTAGAGCTATAGGAAGTGGTTTCTCCAAGAAAATTTGGGCATTCTTCATTTTTTGAGGTAAGTAATCCGTAAGCCTCTTCGTTTATTGATTATGAATGTTCATGAGACCTTTAAGGTGGGGACTAATGATGGAATTCTCGTAATTGAACCCTATAAGCATGAACTTGGGCAAGAACCCTACGGAAAGGTGAAATTTCACCTACAATTTATCCTAGAATGTATATTTTTGACTCCTATGGTAGCATGAAATTAATTACTTTTAGCATAATTAAGGCTAATCGGCAACCTTGGATTTCATAAATATGTAACATTTAGGCATAAATATGGCTAAAAGGAATGAACTTGGTTAGAATACCATTTCGGTATTGATTCTATGAATGTTAAGAGCATAATTATTGATTAATTAACCCTTGGAGAATGCTGGGAACCTTGTTTAAGGGTAGAATTGATTGGTTAAACTTCCAAGACCTGAAATAAAGAGTAAATGGCTAATTACTCTTATATAATTGTTGTTTATAGACCTTGATAATTTCAAAAAGTTAAAGAAAGGCAAGGCTATTGTGAGTTATCTTGCGGGTGGTATTCTTCACTCGAGGTAGGTTATGGTTTAATTAGAGTTGAGACTCATCTTATTACATGTTATATGGTAGAACTATGTAACTTGTGGTTCATCTTTGGACATGGTTGAATTTTATGTGTTTTCTTGTTATGCTTAAATGAATAGGTTATATGAACAGGAAGTATTACTTGAGCTAAAATGGATAAGTGTAATTATACCTTAGGCACTGTGTATAATTATGAGGAATGGGTCTGAGAGCCTAGTTATGTAGATATTGATGTTGATACAGTAGTTATGGAGTAGATACCATACCGGTATGGTACATGGACACCTAGGTCCCCTGCATGTTATGACTAATTAGACAGAAATAAGTCCTTTTGGCATGTGCGTACACTCTTTTGCTTAGTATTGCATAGTTGTATGTTTGTTCATAGTAAGTTGATGTGATGAGCTGAATGAGACCAAAGAGACTAGATTTATTGATGAGAGATGGATGGGTAAAAATCCATGTAATATGACTTGAGAGTGAATTCCTATATTTCATGATGGTACATAGTAAATTCTATGAACTTTATATTGTTTTTGGTTTGACTTGAGATGACTATCTGTTGACTGAATTAAATGCTAAGTTTTGAAGTCCTCTTTACTTGTTATATTATTTTACTATATTCATGTTTTAGTTTGAGTCGGCCTATGATACCTACCAGTACATAGTGTGTTATACTGATACTACCATGTGCTCTTTTTTTATTCAGTATAGACCGTGTTTTCAAGGCTGAGATGCGACGTCAGCTAGAGTAGAGGAGTTGACTTCAGATCCAAGAGTGAGCACTACTTCTCAGGATTCCATGGATCCTCTGTGAGTTTTTGTCCATCTTTCGGATAATAAGACTCTTATTATTTACTATTTTTAGTATTTTTGGATATCCTAGATGATGTTTGGGTTAGAGTTCTTTTACGGTGACTTTCAGTTCCTTAGGGGATGTTAAACTACTTTCGCATATTGTTTTTTATTTATATTAGAGTCGACTTATTATGACTTAATTCCTGGTCTTATCTGTCTCTTCTAAAACTTGTTAAGCTTGAGACTTGGGTTAGGTTAGTTAGTTCTCCCACCAAACGGTTGTGTGGGTTCTACTCCCGGTCTAGTTGGGTCATGACAAAGTTGGTATCAAAGCTCTAGGTTCATTGATCTTTTCATATAAAAACGTGTATAGTAAATTCTTGTGGAATGATATGGAGACATTTGTACTTTTCTTCAGGAGGCTACAGGATTTTAGGAAACCTCAAATTTTTTCATTCCTCATGCTATTACTTGATTCCAATTGGTATCTGGAGATCCAAATTTGTATCTAACTCTTTCACTCTTATTCTCGCAGATGGTAAGAACACGTGCATCCGAGGCTAGAGCAGCAGTGCGCAAGCCAGTTATTGAGGCTATGATTTGTGGAAGAGACAGAGTGAGAGGAAGGAGAGGAGGTGAACCCGCTAGGGGTGGAGTGCGAGCTGTCTCTCATGCTCGAAAAAAGTCAGCATCTTCTTCTCAGTAAGAGCATATTCCTTATGTTGTGGTAGAAAAAAAGGTTTAGATTGAGAACAATGAGGCAGTACCAGTCCAGGAGATAGGGGAGATACCAGTTCATGGAGGTCTAGCACAGGTTCCTATGTCTTTTGATGTGATACATCAAGTCATGAGTTTCCTTAGTAGGTTGGTAGGGAATGGGGCTGCTTCTGCAGTGTCCAGGGTGCACCATCAGGTATCTCAGTATGCTATAGTTGTGGCTTCTCAGATGGATGCTATTTCTGAGGCTGGTATGTTTCTGCGACCAATGACAGGTCCAATAATGACTAGGGGAGAGCATGATTTGTTTTGCAAGTTCATAAAGATGAAATCACCAGTGTTCCGTGGCTTAGAGTCTAAAGATGCTTATGAGTTTATTATTTACTATCTACACAAGATGGGTGTTGTCTAAAGGTATGGGTTGAGTTTTTTTCATTTCAGTTACAAGGGGATGCCAAGATGTGGTGGAAAGCTTATGAAGGATGCAGACCTATTGGGGCACTTCGTATGACTTAGAGCATATTCTACCTAGTTTTTTTAGAAATATGTCCACGTACTCTGAGGGATAGAAAGAGAGATGAATTTGCAAATATTGAGCAATGTAGTTCATCTGTGGCTGCTTATGAGGCATATTTCCATGACTTGGCTCATTATTTTTCGTAGCTGATTAGTACTAAGGAGGAACGGATCTACCATTTCATAAAGCGTTTGAACAACGTACTACAGATTTTAGCACTACAGGTAGCATCTTCTAGTAGGTCCTTTAAGGAGGTTGTTGAGTTCTTTAACAATGTTGAAGGGGTGAAGCTAGAGAGTCAAGCAAGGATAGCTACGAAGAAGCCCCAGTCTGGGGGAAACTACAGTGGTCAATTTTTAAGGGTCAGGGTTTGCGGGGATACCCTACACGCCTCATTCAGTTGTCAGTACAGGTTTCTATAGGGGGTCGATCAGGGACCAGTCAACCTTCATCAGATTTTGGTGGGTATCTTACTTTGTTGGCTCCAATGCAGTGACCTACTTTTGACCATGCATCTTATGAGTGCAGTGAAGTGAGAGACTTGAGGAGGAATTATCATCGGCTCCATCATGTAGCCTAGCAGTAGGCTCCTAAAGCTCAGGATCCAGCAGGTAGAGGAAATGGTTTTGACAGAAATTGTATGCATGGCAGGTAGAGTAGTCACACAGCAGGCAGAGGTAGCACCCATCCCAATTGGGGCAGTGGAAATAGTAAAGAAGGTGATCAGCCTAATGTGGGTGGTGCACAGGAAAGTGGCAAGAACAATTTTTATGATTTCCTGGGTAGGTCAGAGGTGAAAGCATCGGACGTAGTGATCACATGTACTATTCTTGTCTGTGACTGCATGACTTCTGCTTTATTTGACCCTAGTTTTACTTTTTCCTATGCGTCTACTGGATTTGCTGAGAGTTTTGATATGATATGTGAATTCCTTGACTATCTTGTTACTGTATCTACTCCAGTGGGGGGATTTTGTGGTTGTGGATAGGGTCTTCATGACTTGTCCTGCTATATATGTGGAGAGAAAAACTTTAACAGATTTAGTGATTCTCGACATTGTGGATTTTACTATCATCCTAGGGATGAGTTGGTTGTCTCCTCACCATGCTATTTTGGACTGTTATGCTAAGACAGTGACTATGGATATGCCTGGGTTAGATAGATTAGAGTGGGAGGGTAATTATAGACCTACTGCTGTGACGTTTGTGTCTTTTCTTCGTGCTTAGAGTCTGATAGGATAGGGGAATTTGGCTTTCCTAGCTCATTTTCGGGACCCTAGTTTAGAGGACCTATCTATTGGTTTAGTTCTGGTGGTGCGTGAGTTCCTAGAGGTCTTCCCTATGGGTTTGCATGGTATGCCACCCAATCGAGATATTGACTTCTGCATTGATTTAGAGCCAAATGCGCATCCTATATCTATTCCTCCATATAGGATGGCACTGACTAAGTTGGGAGAGCTTAAGGATCAATTACAGGAGTTACTAAGTAAAGGTTTCATTCATTCGAGTGCCTCCCCTAGGGTTTCTCCAATTTTATTTGTTAAAAATAAAGATGGTAGTCTATGTATGTGCATAAACTACCGACAACTGAATAAGGTTACTATCTATAACTAGTACCCTCTCCCTTGCATCGTTAATCTATTTGACCAGTTATAGAGAGTTTCAATATTCTCTAAGATTTATTTAAGGTCTAGTTACCATCACTTGAATATATGGCCTTCTTATATCCCTAAGACCATGTTTCGAACTTGGTACGGGCACTACGAGTTTCTTGTGATGTCATTTGGGTTGACTAATGCCCGGGCTGCATTCATGAGTTTGATGAATGAGATATTTAAGCCTTATCTTGACTCGTTCATCCTAGTATCCATTGATGATATTTTGGTGTATTCTAAGAGTTATGAGGAGCATAAGAATCACCTTAGGATTGTGTTGGGATTGTTGAAAAAGAAGGAATTGTATGCAAAATTTTCAAAGTGGTTTTGGTTATATTTTGTGTCCTTCTAGGGAACGTGGTTTTGAAGGAAGGAGTAATGGTTGACCTGCAAAAGATTAAGGTAGTTAAGAACTGGTCCAGGCCCACTTCAGTGATGACTTGCCTGACTCAGAAGGAGGTACCATTTTTTTGGTCAGATCACTGTGAGGAGAGCTTCCGAAAGCTCAAGACATTGTTGACCAAAACTCCTATTCTTGCCCTGACGATTGAAGATAAAGATTTTACTGTGTATTGTGATGCCTCATGGTCTGGTTTAGGTGCTGTATTGATGCATAAATTGAATATAATTTCTTATGCTTCAAGGCAAATCAAGGTGCATGAGAAGAACTATCCTACTCATAACTTGGAGTTAGATGTGGTGATGTTTGCTCTTAAGATTTGGAGACACTATTTATATGGGGTGCATTGTGAAGTGTTCACAGACCACCGTAGCTTGCAGCACGTCTTCACTCAAAAGGACTTGAACTTGAGATAGAAAATATGTATGGAGTTACTTAAGGATTATGACATCACCATCTTGTACCGTCAAGGTAAAGCTAATGTGGTGGTTGATGCATTGAGAAGAAAGACGGAGAGCATGGGTATCTTGGCCTACTTGAAAGCTACTAGGAATCCATTGACCAGATATATAGGCCCTTGCTAACAGCTTTATGAGGTTGGAGGTGTCTGAGCGAGATGGATTATTGGCATGTGTATAGGCTAGGTACTCTTTTATTTATCATATCAAAGATAAACAATTTGATGATGTGAAATTGAGCAAGATCTATGATAATGTTGCGGGGCGAGGCCAAAGAGGCCATTATTGATGATGAAAGAATTCTTCGGACTAGAGACCGAGTTTGTGTGCCCCGTATTGATGACTTGATCCCTACCATCTTAGCAGAGGCTCACTATTCTAAGTATTCTATACATCCTGGCTTGACCAAGATGTACCGAGATTTGAAACACCACTATTGGTGGGGTGGATTGAAAAGATATATAGTTGAATTCATGGCTACGTTCCAGAATTGTCAGCAAGTAAAATATGAGCACCAGAAGCCTGGTGGCACTCTTCAGAGGATACCGATTTCTGAGTGGAAGTAGGAGAGAATAGATATGGATTTTGTGGTTAGCCTTCCGAGGACTTTGGGAAATATGATTTGATTTTCGTTGTGGTTGATAGATTGATGAAGTATGTGCACTTCATCCCGGTTCAAGTGACTTATAATGCGGCTAAGATAGCCAAGATATATCTTAAAGAGATTTTTCAATTGCATGGGATGCCCGTCTCTATTATTTCTGATAGAGGCATCGAGTTCACTTCTAACTTGATGTCATAAATCAAGAAACTATTGGGGAATCCTTAGCTTAGAAACATAATAGAACTGATATACTAATTATCAACCCAATCTCTTGAACATGAACAATTATAAAAAAGGAAGGAGAACAAAGCAAAAATTTCAAGAACCCATTTAGTTTGACAGCAGCTTCGATAAATTCTAAACGTTCACTCGCAATTCCTCACCAAATGAAAACAAAATCTCATATGGAAACCAAATGACTTCTACATCAACATACCAGATGAATAAAACCAAATATAATGGATTAGATGAAGACATTACCTGTTTGAGAGCAGCGAGAAGGACTTTGAGTTCTCATTGGAAAATGCTTCACCATAGGAAACTTATGACGATTTTGCCAGAGTTTTTGAACTCTATCTCTGAAACCTTTGTACCCTTTTTTGAGCTAGAGAAATTCTTCACCAAAAGAAAACTCAAGGATACAAAATGCATCCCTTATTCAAATGGAAGAGAGGCTATTTATAAGGAATTTTTGAGTCCGATTTGGGGGGAAATCAGAGGGTTTTTGTGGAACTTTTCTTGGGAATTTCAAAATTTGAATCCCCATCCTTGGTGAGAAAGAAAAATCAAGGCCATGTATATACTTTTTGTATAATTTTGGATAAGAATCCTAAGGAATTTTGAAGGATTTCTTGAAGAATTGCCACTTGGGGGTCTTCTAAAACTTTGACAGCTCACTACTCTCGTACAATCATGAGATTTGATAGAGATATGGATGGATTCAAGGGATTTTTGGTGTCATTTAGAGTTGTTGATGACACGTTTGAGGTGTTCTTTGGGTTTTTGGAAAACAAAGTAGAATAAGTGGAGGGGTGAGGCGCATAGATGGTACCGTGTGGTCGTTTTTTTAAAATTGAAGGAGCGTATAACGTGTGTGGTCTTTTAAGGGAGTATTTGGAAGGGTTTTATGTATATTTGATATAGTTAAAAGGGAGTTGGGAAGTGGGCTTAGGTATGGATGTGGAATTTTGGTTGGAAATATCATGACCCAACTACTCGGATCATGCGGGCACCTACTCTAATCCACCTAGATAGGAGAACCCTTACCACCTATTTAAAAAGGTATGTGGAAGTCAATAAGAAACCATAAAAATGCTTTTAAAAGTTACAACCAGTTTACAACCTTCAAATACAACTGAAACCTTTCCAATGGAACTAGGCTAAGCAGGTACAAGAGCTACTAAAAGGAAGCACAAAGTCAAGACACATCTTCTACCGTAGGAACAATAACAAAAGCTGCTGGAGATCTTTACCGTGTCAAGCTTGAAACATCTTCTAAATCCTGCAACTATACTATACCCCAAAAAAGGATATAGCAAGAGTAGTATTAGTACAAGCAACACGTACTGGTAGGTATCATCTACTGACCACGGTTATATCACGTTAACACAATATAGAAATCACAGAAAGAAAGCATGACAACTTATATAACAATTTAATCCACATCACTTTTATCCACTTACGCTATCTTTATCCCTCATATTACCTAAGAGTAATTCCATCCTTATCTTCGCTGACTTAGTTTTATCAAATTCATTACATGTAGTCAATATATTCTCCGTACACCTCAATTAACCTCAATAAATAATGAGAACACATAACCATAACATTGCAAACAAGTACAACCTGAACACTTAACAATTACTTTTACCTAAATCATAAATCATTTTTAGCCTCTTCAACCAACAATAGATAATTTCGTCAAGGGTAATAATTATAGATAATAACCAAGTCAAGACCCTTACTACCAATCATTAACCAAGTCAACAACCATGACTCTACAATAATAACTTACACCTTATATCAAATACACAAGTAAGTAGATAATAACAGAATATATGTCATTCATTTATATCCTTAGCCCAGACCACTCAAGGATCCCAAATATATATCCATAAATCGGATCGTACAAGGGTACCAAATATATGTCAAGTAAATGGACCACAGAAGGATTCCAAATATATGCCAAGTAAATGGACCACACAAAGATATTTTAACTTGGTTCACTCAAGGAACCCACCACAACAGCCATTGTATAACATGGTCCACTCATGGAACCAATATAAACAACAATAGTGATAGTAATCATAAACCTGGTCCACTCAAGGGACCATCAGACTCAGCAATACCTTGTACACACATGCTAAGGGTCTTATGGTCGCCCACTAGCCATGACCTATAGGGAACGAGCTCTTGTCCATGTACTATACTGGCATGGTACCCGAGCCAACCAATGAATCATAGATACTGTATCAGCATGATACCCAAGCCAACCAATGAATAACATCAACCTATCCTATTAAGATATCCAAGTACCAGTACATCCCACAATAATAACAGATATCACAACAATCACAATGAGAATAAGCAATCATCCTTGTGCAGTCAACACGCCTTTAATATAACCTCATTATATGTGATTGACACTTAAGATATCATTTAACAATTACCTTCCTTAAGCATGCATTGCAATAATAGACAACCACCCAAACACTTGGTCAACTCGAGTTAATCATTTCATGTAAACAATGATCATTATTTAACACACCAAATCACAAGTAGATATGATCCATTGGTTTCATCAATTACGGTATGTTCGAAGACCAATCCACAGCTTATTCAAGTAACCATTATCAAGCCATATTCATTAAATGAAGTACTCATTTTAGTATTGCACATTAAATCCAATGGAGTCTAAACTCTAGTTCAACATTCATAAATTCATTTACTAATTTAATCCTCCCTTATGATACCGAGATTAGTTATTCTGCTATTATCTAAAAACCCTTACATTCAAGTCAATACAAGGTTCAAGACCCTACTCCTTCATCCAATCATTTAACTATATTCAACTGACAATCTAGTTTTAGTCATACACCTTTATAACTTTTACTTTCTAACCCTTAGCCTAATTTGACTTTAGGCTCTTAAATTATGTGATTGCCTTCTCATACCACAATCAGTTCTCATCACTAACCTTAAGCAAGATTATCCCATATTCCAAACACACATAATACCAAGTTCACCCTCTTTATGGTAATTAGGCTCAATCACTAGATTATAAGATCACACAATATCCTTATCATCTATATTCACATAATTCATATTACAATCTACCGCGGAGTCATACAAATACAAAACACCCATCATGGATTTATACATTAACATAACAATACATAATTAGGTCCTTATTAAATTAATCTCATATTTTATCTATCCAAACTCTATGCCCGCAGGCCTAAGCATGATTTATTCTGTCAACTCTATATTATGAATACGATTTCTAACCACAGTCTACTACTCATAAACCATGACCTACCTGGGTGCCAAGCTGCTGCTACAGGGTGCACTATTACACGGTTGCATTGCTTTTTCTTGTTGCTCAGCTGGATCTTGTTTATCGCAATTTTCAATTCTTTTTGAAAAGTAAAAGCAACTTCATTTTTGAAATAGTTTTGACTTGTATTAAGTTTGAAAACTTAAGAAAATCTCCAAATTTAATTAAAATAGAGCCGCCACTTAATTAATTTAGTGAAATTAAGAAAACTTTTGAAAAATATTCGAAAATATAAAAAATTTGGGTAAAAAGTTCATATTAACATTTTAGGAAGGTTTTTAAGGCACCTAAAATATCCGCTAACACGCGGTTATCCGACTATTTTCTAATATTTGACTAACAGGTGAGAACTTATTTGATGAAAAAGAAGAGAATTATGAAATCACTTGTTGTTTGTTGAAAAGATAGACAATTTCTAAAATGAAATTTACCAATGAAACTTGGTGATAATTTTCTTTCAAGAATCAACAAAGTTTCAAATTGATTTAAACATGTGAACAACTTACGAGTAAAACATATGGTACTCCAATGAGAAATTTACTAAATTAATAAAAGAGTTAGTATTTACAAAGTCCAAGTTAATACAAAACAAACTAAACTACAAGAAGGGAAGAAGTTGGATTTAGGTACTTAGGTCCAAACCCCTACAATTTGTCCAAAGGACTACCATATTTAACTGGGTTAAGCCCATTTATCGTCTCTTCATCTTCGAACCTGTATATTAGCTTTCCTTTATTTCGTGTGGCACTTAGGCCACACTTTTCTTCGAATTTATGCAACTTTTTACCTTTTTTGGGCCTTGAGATTGGCAGACTCGAGAGGAGAGCACTACTTGGGCTTGGTACAAGTAGAAAAATGTAAGGGACACCCATATTGGGTTCGACGGTTTCATGCAAGGAAAGATAGAAGAAATTAGCATATACTCGATATTGATTCATGTAACATTAAGTAAAGCTTATTTAATTGAAATTATCAAACACACATGATCAAATTAACATTCGTGCATTTTAAGAAAATAGAGAAGATACTACTGCCTTAGTAATGACTCAGAATTTACTATACTAACTTAATAAACATGGATCTAAGTTTAAAGCTTTGCTAAATCATGAAGGAAACACGATCCAGAATATGAATTTCTCCTCCTTCACATAATTATACATGAGTCAATAAATGAAGCTCAAATTTACACACATACACATATCGAGACCCTTTTCGATGGTATTATACTAGAGAGTATTGTTTGACTATTTAATTCTCAACTCCATGGGCTGATAAATTGGCAGCCAACAAAAAATTCAAAATTTTAGAATACTAAACGAGGTTTCCCGCAAAGAAAGTCATTCACATAAGGAAGAGTTTGACACCCAAAGCTATCCACAATAACACACGATATGGTGAAGCTATTTAATGGTAACAACAGGTTGCCGAGAGAGACTTATGAGTTCAAAAGAGGGATTTATCAATACACCAAAAGAGAAAAGAAAAGAAAATAGAGGCAAAGTAGTCCAGTTCACTCAAAGAAGATGCTCTCTAACAAATAGGCTTTAGGAAAAGTTATGAAAACACCACCAAACAACTAGACATATCAACATGACAAGATTGATTTTTGCTGAAACAAAGTGATTCCTTTAATCTACGTTAATCATGAACTGGAAAACTTTAAACAGGGACAGTAGGAAAACAAAGGAAGGAAGAGATTTTTGTTCAAAGGAGACACTGCTGGACAGTTTCAAAATAGTGGTGACATGAGTATTTCAAGAGCAATGTTGATCCTTCACCAAAATGCATGCTCACTTTTGGTTTCATAACAACATACTTTTTCAAATAAAAAGAAAACAACTCATTTCTACAGGAAAAAAGTGGACCAGTAAACAAGAATCGAATTCTGTCAACCTTTCTTTTATAAGAGTTCGTGGCAAAAGAAAGAATGAACAGGGTATTTATTGATCTTTATCAGTGATCCAATGGCAGCATAGAGGAGCTATGAGAAAGCTATTATGAAGCCATTCTTCATATCACGTAAGCTGAAGATAAAAGGGAGTTCTAGTAAAAGACCCCTCTTACTTCTATTTATCTCATCTCATAGAGAAATCACCATAAGAATAAAGCAGGTAAGGAACCTTTTTAAAATAGAGTAGAGCTTAAGGAGAAAATTCTACTTTTATTGCTATATCACAGATTAGAACTTATTATGTAAAACAATTCTAGTCTTGTTTCCTTCAAATCGAAGTTCCTTAAAAAAAATTGTAGTTTGATCCTCCCTTAGGTCTGGTCTGGATTGTAAACAGATGAACTCACAACATAGGTCATTAGATCAAATTTTTGTCTTAGGCATAACCTTCATGGTCAATAAAACAAGACTAAACATCATTCGAGAATTGGAATTAAGCTATGGGGATTAACCTACCTATTCTCGAATTCCTTTCCAAATAATAAATGATTCAAGAAGAAAGTCTTTTTTACCTTAGACCTTATTTCAAGAACCTTTCCTAGTATGATGAACCAGGGAGATTACTTGAAGTTCAAACTAGTATTCAACAACAAAGAATAGAGAACAAACCAATGATCAAACTAAGATCAGTCACACAACATGGGATTTCGGGAAAGGAGAAACTAGGGGTAAGAAAGGAAAACTATCGTAAAGCTCCATTCGTCTTTTAAGTTTTAGAGAAAGACTAATGAGTGATCCTCTAAAACCTTTTCTTTCGCACGGAATTCTTCATGGTATTATGAACCAAGAACTCCTTGGGAATATCTATACTATATATACAAGAATAGCACAACAACGCTCTTATAAACACGAGAGAAATTATTAAAACGCGATGAACAGAGAAGAAGAGAACAATAAAATTTTAAGTACTTTGAACTGAATAACAACTTTAAACGAAATGACCTTTAAGCCTTCAATCATAATTTCTTAACAAAGCAAACATCAAACAAGACCAGCCCAGAGAGTCGTAGACTCATAGTAACGATAACATTTCACATAGTAACACTAAAAGAAATGCAAGAGATGAAGCTTTTACCTATTCTAGAGCAGCGGACTGAGATTATCAAGCTTTGACGGGAAATGTTCACCATTAAAATTCCACTGATTTCAATGAAACTTAGCTTTTTAGTGTATTTTCTCTAAATTTTTGGTTTTGTGAGATTGATGGAGTACTCCACCAGAATCTTCAAGTTTTTCCCCAAAAATTTAGCTACCCAACTCAATGAAAGAGGGGGTTTCTATAGGAAAATTATTGGGTGAAAAGGGGAGAAACGGATGGTCTTTTGGGAAATTCTCTTGAGGAATTTCAAATCCCTTCTTGGATAAACTTGTCCAGCAAAGGAATTGTACGAAGTTGTACAATTTTCCCCGAATTTCGCGGATAAGACGCCACCTAGGGCAGTCTCTAGAACATTCTCCACTGCCAGCACACGAGTTGATGGAGAATTGGATGTTGTTTAGGAATTTTGATGGGGTTTGGGCGTTGTTGAAGCTGTTGTTGCTGCATTTTGGGTGAGCTGTTGGATGTTGTTAGGGAACGTTAGGGTTCGGTTTGGGGTCTGTTAGAGAGAGATGAAAAGGATGATGAAGATGAAGTGGGGGGGTGTATGAGGCGCGTCGTAAAGGATACTGCATTCTTTCTCGGAATTTGAGAGAGAGAGTGAGGAGCGTGTTGTGTATATATGAGGGAAAATATAAGTGTATGTATGTATATGTGCTGGTGAGGGGAAATATAGGAGTGGGCCAGGTTGTTTGGATAATTATGGGTTGGAGAAATGGGCTGAGAATTATTTTATTGGGCTAAGAATTGGCTGCAATAGGAATGAACAAAATTGATTTAAGGATTTTGGAATTGGCCACATTTTTGTAAATGTGGCCAAATTTGATTTAAAAGGATAGCCAAATTAGATAAATTAGGGAAATTAGGCTAAAATGGGAAAATATAAATTTAAACCATCAATTAAATATTTGAGCTTCTTTAATTTAAACGAAGTGAAATAATTATTCTGTTTAAAGCATAATTATTTCATATAAAATTACAAAACTGATTATTTGATTAATCTCTCAATTTTAACTCAATTTAAGTAAAACAAAGTATTTTTCAATTAAAACAGGGTTTTCTCATGGAAACCATTTCCAAAATAATTTCTTAAATAACACCTACACTTCATATAATTAAATACGAAAAATATAGATTCTTTCTTGAAAACTATTATAAAAAATTAGTTTGGAAAATATTTTACTTTAACAAAATAATTATTTCAAAATCGTTTAAAAATTGAAAAAGCTCAAGATGAATTTGTAACGTGGAGGGTAAAAATTGGGTGTCAACAACTGCCCCTTCCTTTTGGTAGGGTGAATGCAAGGAACCCTGGGCAAAGGGAATTGACGTTCTCAATTTTGTCCGACCACAAATTCATCTCTTGGAAGCGGTTGGTTTTAGCACAAATTTCAAGGAATCATGACCAAACTACGGTATCAAGTTTCTTACATATCTCAGGTTACATGAGAATTCAGGCCACTTGTAGTTAAAAATGCTTGATTTTACGCATGATTTTGGAAGAATTCCAAACTATCCCGGTTTCAGAGTACAGAGAGACCGAATAGCTAGGGAGTAAGAGGATTGAGAGGAGGTTTGGAATGCAACCGAGTTTTCAACATAGAGCCCGCCTATATATCCCAGACTCAGGGAATCAGGTTGTTTGTAGTTTGACTTAATCGATGGAAAAGGTAGTCTTTATGTTAAGACAACCTTTGGCTCGGGATGAGTAATAAGTAATTGAGTTATGGAAAAGAGGCTTGCAGCCTCTTAACCATGAATGTGGTGCACTTCATATCCATAGATAAAATTTTACCTGGACATAATTTCTAAAGCTCGAGGTGTATTGTCACCCGGATTTGAAGAAAAGGAATATTACTTCCAGTGTGAATTTGGAAAGTACGCTGGATGCGAAACTAAGACCCAATGATAGGAAATACCCACATGACTTATAATAGGGTTGTGGTTTGATGATGGTAGAAGTTGTCCCTCCACTCATATCCAAAGAGTTTGGCATTCCTTTTCGGACTATGTCCCAGCTTGCTACTAAGAAAAAGTTCCACGTTGTGCTGCATCTTTTTTGGCGTAGCCCACACCTGTGGTTTTTGTTTTGAGAATTTCACCCTCTCAGATGCTCTCGAGAACATCTCAAAACAAAATTGTTAGTAGTAACGTAATTCCATTTGGAGAGATAGCTTCTTTGTCATACCTCATTTTTTAATATGTTGATTTCTGAAGAAGATACCATCCTTTCTTGTCCTTGTCTTAGGAAATAATGACTTTCATAACATAGAGACATGATAGCCTTCGTAGTCATCAAATAGGATTGCCTGGTGTACATTTTTGTTGTTGCGACTTTAACACTTTACACATTTCCGTTGTTGCGGCTTAGAAGTATTAGATTTGCGCATTCTCGTTGCTGTGACTTAAACACTTTACGCGTTCCTATTATTGTGGCTTAGAAGTGTTAGATTTGCGCATTTCCATTGCTATGACTTAAATACTTTGCACATTCCCGTTGTTGCGACTTGAACACTTTGCACATTTCCATTATTGTGGTTTAGAAGTGTTAGATATGTGCATTCCTGTTGCTGCAACTTAAACATTTTGCGCATTCCCGTTGTTGTGGCTTAGAAGTGTTAGATTTGCGAATTCTCATTGCTGCGACTTAAATACTTTGCACATTCCCAATGTTGCAGCTTAGAAGTATTAGATAATCCAACTCTATGGAAGTTGAAAGTGGTGATATTTGAATATGACGACTTTTGTAGTCATTGCGATGTAACGGTCCTCGTAACAATTTATAGCATTCTCCTGAATTTGATAGCCTTCATGGCTATTAGTAGTGGTTTTCCTATATGACTTTGGGGTAAGTCTTGCGCATCATCCATATCTACACGACTTATAGATATCCCTTAAATTTGTCAAGCTTCCGGTAATCTAGCACATCATCCGACTTTGGATAGAGGCAGCTTACATATGTCCTTTAAATTGTCAGCTTTCGAGTAATCTTGCACATCATCCGACTTTTGATAGAGGCGGCTTACAAATGTCCCTCGAATTGCCAGTCTTTAGGGTAATCCTACACTTTTATTCGATTTTGGATATAACATGACTTACAGATTTCCCTTGAATTATTAGTCTTTGGGTAGTCCTGCATAATATCAACGTGGATATGTCGTGACTTATAGATAACCCTTGGACTATCAATTTTTGCTGGTCTTGCACTTTATCTAATTTCGGATATTATTGCGACTTACGTCTTACCCTTGAACTACGAACTCTTTGGGTGATCTTGCACACTATCCGATTTCAGATACCGCTGCGTCTTATAGATAACTCTTAGTATGTCAAGTTTTGGGCAATCTTGCACACTATACAGTTTCAGATATCTTTGTGACTTATAGATGACCTTTGGCCTACCAAATTTTGGGGAAATCTGGTTCATCGTCCGATTTTGGATGACGTCTTTTAGAAATACCTCAGACTATATGCTTTCGACCTTAACAACAAGCATGATTTGATCATCAAGGTGACAAGGCCTATGCCACACGATAAAATATAGTTGTATCTTCTGGTGGTCGACACTCTTGAATGTATAAACATCCTTCGATTTGAGACTCCATCGTCTCTGCGTGACCATAATAAAGATGCATAGATACCCTCAACATCAGACTCCACTATCTCACATGATATTGGATATAAATATGCTGAATGCCAGACTCCGTCGTCTCTGCATAATAATAATGATGCATAAAGAACCGTGGCATAAATATGCATGTGAAAATATCCTCAATGTCAGACTTTGTCATCTCATGCAATCTCGGATATAAATACTTTTGGGTCGATCTTTCGCACCAAGTTTGACTTAGGGATGCCTCTGAATGTCATCCTTTTTGAAACTGACCGGTAGAGGGAAATAATCTTCGCAACAAATGTGTATATGCGGTATTTGATGATGATGGTCCTCGCGACATGGTCCTCTCGACATGGTCCTCTTGATATGGACCTTGTGACATGGTCCTCGTTACATGGTCCTCATGACATGGTCCTCATGATATGGTCCTCGTGATATGGTCCTCTTGACATAGTCCTCGTGACATGGTCCTCTCGACATGCAAATATGATAATGATGTGAATATCGTGCAATGGAATGTGTAGAAGTTGCAAAAAACATCACCCTTGTTTTTATGTTGTCATGTTGACTTCTTTGAGGGTACCTGCGCTAAATGCAAATGATTAGTAGATACAGTGTCACTTTCACTAGCAACCACAGTCAAATTTGAAAAACTTTAAAGATAATGTTCATGAAGCTAATCAAAATAACTTTACTAGCAAGCATCATACTTTTTTAAGGCAGACTAACAAGAAAGGGTTTATCTTGAAGGTGCATGAAATGGTTGTACCTATTTCTTGGGACAACTACAAATACCATTTTCAAAAATTGTCTGTTCATTGTGATTTCTGATTTGCTAGGGAATTGCAGAGAATGTCACCAATTTCCCATTCAGTGCTCTGATTTTGATGTCGGCTATAGCATCATGATTTGCTGGGGATTCGAGGATGTTATTGATCTATCTTTATCTGGTAGTTCCTACAAACTACAGGAACTATTGGGGCACTTCATATGACTTAGAGCATATGAAGGATGCAGACCTATTGGAGCACTTCGTGTGACTTAGAGCATATTCTACCTAGTTTTTCTTGAGAAATATGTCCACGTACTTTTAGGGACAGGAAGAGAGATGAATTTGCAAATATTGAGCAATGGAGTTCATCTGTGGCTGCTTATGAGGCATATTTCCATGACTTGGCTCATTATTCTTCATAGCTGATCAGTACTAAGGAGGAACGGATCTACCATTTCATAAAGCATTTGAACAACGTACTATAGATTTTAGCATTACAGGTAGCATCTTCTAGTAGGTCCTTTAAGGAGGTGGTTGATTTCTTTAAGAATGTTGAGGGGGTGAAGCTAGAGGGTCAAGCAAGGATAGCTATGAAGAAGCCCAGTCTGGGGGCAACTACAGTGGTAAATTTTTGAAGGGTCAGGGTTTGCAGGGATACCCTACACACCTCATTCAATTGTCAGTGCAAATTTCTACAGGGGGTCCATTAGGGACCAGTCAGCCTTTATCAGATTTTTGTGGGTATCTTACTTTGTTGGCTCCAATGCAGCGACCTACTTTTGACCATGCATCTTATGAGTGCAGTAAAGTGAGGGACTTGAGGAGGAATTATACTCGGCTCTATCATGCAGCCTTGCAGTAGGCTTCTAAAGCTCAGGCTCCAACAGGTAGAGGAAATGGTTTTGACAGAAATCGTCTACCGAGCAGGCAGAGTGGTCACACAGCAGGCAAAGGTAGCACCCAGCCAAATGGTGGCAGTGGAAATAGTAAAAAAAAGGTGATCATCCTAACGTGGGTTGTGCACAAGAAGGTGGCAATAACTATTTTTATGCTTCCTGGGTAGACCAGAGGTGAAGGCATCGGACGCAGTGATCACATGTACTATTCTTGTCTGTGACTGCATGACTTCTGCTTTATTTGACCCTAGTTTTACTTTCTCCTCTGCGTCTACTGGATTTGCTGAGAGTTTTGATATGATATGTGAATTCCTTGACTGTCTTGTTACTGTATCTACTCCAGTGGGGGGATTCTGTGGTTGTGGATAGGGTCTTCATGACATGTCCTGCTATATTTGTGGAGAGAAAAACATTAGAATATTTAGTGATTCTCGACATTGTGGATTTTACTATCATCCTAGGGATGAGTTGGTTGTCTCCTCACCATGCTATTTTGGATTGTCATGCCTAAACAGTGACTATGGCTATCCTTGAGTTGGATAGATTAGAGTGGGAGGAAGAGATTTTTGTTCAAAGGAGACACTGCTGGACAGTTTCAAAATAGTGGTGACATGAGTATTTCAAACGCAATGTTGATCCTTACCCAAAATGCATGCTCACTTTTGGTTTAACAACAACATACTTTTTTCAAAGAAAAAGAAAACAACTCATTTTACAGGAAAAAAAGGACCAGGAAGCAAGAATCAAATTTTGTCAACATTTCTTTTTTAAGAGTTCATGGCAAAAGAAAGAATGAATAGGGGATTTATTGATCTTTATCAGTGATCCAATGGAAGCATAGAGGATCTATAAGAAAGCTATTATGAAGCCATTATTCATCTCATGTAAGCTGAAGATAAAAGGGAGTTCTAGTAAAAGACCCCTGTTACTTCTATTTCTCTCATCTCATAGAGAGATATCACCATAAGAAGAAAGAAGGTAAGGAACCTTTTGAAAATAGAGTAGAACTTAAGGAGAAAATTCTACTTTTATTGCTAAATCACAGATTAGAACTTATTATGGAAAACAATTCTAGTCTTGTTTCCTTCAAATCGATGTTCCTTAAAAAAATTGTAGTTTGATCCTCCCTTAGGTCTGGTCTGGGTTGTAAATAGATGAACTCAAGACATAGGTCATTAGATCAAAATTTTGGCTTAGGCATAACCTTCATTGCCAACAAAACAAGACTAAATATCATTTGAGAATTGGAACTAAGCTATGGGGATTAACCTACCTATTCTCGAATTCCTTTCCAATTAATAAACGATTCAAGAAGAAAGTCCTTTTTACCTTTGACCTTATTTCAAGAACCTTTCCTAGTATGATGAACCAAGGAGATTTCTTAAAGTTCAAACTAGTATTCAACAACAAAGAACAAAGAACAAACCAACGATCAAACTGAGATCAGTCACACAACATGGGGTTTTGGGAAAGCAGAAACTAGGGGTATGAAAGGGAAACTATCGTAAATCTCCATTCTTCTTTTATGTTTTAGAGAAAGACTAATGAGTAATCCTCTAAAACCTTTTCATTATCACAGAATTCTTCATGGTATTATGAACCAAGTACTCCTTGGGAATATCTATACTTTATATACATGAACAACACAACAACGCCCATATAAACAAGAGAGCAATTATTAAAATAGGACGAACAGAGAAGAAGAGAATAATAAAATTTTGAGAACTTTGAACTGAGTAACAACTTTAAACCAAATGACCTTTAAGCCTTCAATCATAATTTCTTAACACAACAAACATCAAACAAGACCAGCCCAAAGAGTCGTCGACTCACAGTAACAATAATGTTTCACATCCTAACACAAAAAGAAACACAATATATGAAGCGTTTACCTGTTCTAGAGCAACGGACTGAGATTAACAAGCTTCGATGGGAACTTTCACCACCAGAATTCCACTGATTTCATGGAACATAGCTTTTAGTGTATTTTCTCTTAATTTTCGGTTTCATGAGATTGATGGAATGCTCCACCAGAATCCCTAAGTTTTTCCCCAAAAATTCAGCTACCCAACTCAATGAAAGAGTGGGATTTATATAGGGAAATTCTTGGGTGAAAGGGGGGGGGGGAACAGATGGTCTCTTGGGAAATTCACTTGAGGAATTTCAAATTCCTTCTTGGATAAACTTGGCCAACAAAGGGATTGTACGAAGTTGTACAATTTTCCCCAAAATTTTCCGATAAGACGCCACCTAGGGCAGCCTATAAAATATTCTCCACGGCCAGCACACGAGTTGATAGAGAATTGGATGTTTGTTTTGGAATTTTGACGGGGTTTGGGCGTTGTTGAAGTTGTTGCTGCTGCTTTTGGGCGAGCTGTTGGATATTGTTAGGGAACGTTAGGGTTTGGTTTCGGGTCTTTAGAGATAGATGAAGAGGACGATGAAGATGAAGTGGGCGGTGTGTACCAGGCACGTCGCAAAGGACGGTGCATTCTTTTTGGGAATTTGAGAGAGAGAGTGAGGAGCGTATTGTGTATATACCAGGGAAAATATAAGTGTATGTGTATGTGCTGGCGAGGGGAAATATAGGACTGGGCCGGGTCGTTTGGATAATTTTAGGTTGGAGAAATGGGCTGAGAATTAGTTTGTTAGGCTAAGAATTTGCTACAACTGGAATGAACAAAATTCATTTAAGGATTATGGAAATGGCCACATTTTTGTAAATGTGGCCAAATATGACTTAAAAAGATAGCCAAATTAGATCAATTAGGGAAATTAGGCTGAAATTAGAATAGATGAATTTAAACCCTCAATTAAATATTTTAGCTTCTTTAATTTAAACGAAGTGAGATAATTATTCTGTTTAAAGCATAATTATTTCATTTAAATTACAAAACTGATTATTCAATTAATCTCTCAATTTTAATTCAATTTAAGTAAAACAAAGTATTTTTCAATTAAAACAAGGTTTTCTCATGGAAACCATTTCCAAAATAATTTCTTAAGTAATACCTATATATTTTCATATAATTAAATATGGAAAATATAGATTCTTTCTTGAAAACTATTATAAAAAATTGGTTTGCAAAATATTTTACTTTTAGAAAATAATTATTTCAAAATCATTTAAAAATTAAAAAAGCTCAAGATTAATAAGTAACATAGAGGGTAAAAATTGGGTGTCAACAGATCTCAGTCTAACAATAACAATAAAACAACAATTCAATCATTGTTCTACCAATTCTAGGCATATAATCTAACTTTCATTGATTTTAACCCAAGCTCATGCATAAACTTGTCATTCTAGGGTTTTCTACCCCTCCATTGCCTTAGCCTAACCTTAAATGAGTTTTGAGGGTAAAATAATGTTTTAGGTCTAAAAATTCCATTTAACTGCGCGTAGTCCACTATATCGGCCCCACTACAGTGGCGTGCTCCCGCTATACCAGCCTCAGCTTTTTGGCATGAACAGTCTTCAGTAAAAGGTCATAAATGTTTACTCTGGAAGTGGATTAACAAACAGTTAGTGCCATTGAAAACAAGACTCAGAGATCTTTCATTTGGTCGGTATTTGGTCCTACAACCCCTTATATTCTAGGAAGAGTGCTGGTTTGAAGTTTACTCTAGTTTAAACTTAGCCCAAAACTAAATCGGTAAGGACACTTTCAACTTAACTTTGTATTAGGGGTATTGTATGACCTTAATTCATAACTAATGTACTCACATACCAAGGAGTTGATCCTAACGTGTATGACGAATGAGATTCGTATTCCTTTACCACAGATATCTTTAGTAACAATGGAATGGATCGTTACAAGAAACAAGTCTAGGGGTTGGGCAAAATCTTTGGTTTAATTGGGATTTAAAATAGGTTTAGGAATTGGCCACATTGCCTTGAAAATGTGGCCGAATTTAATTTAAAGGATAGCTAAATTGGTTAACAAGTATAGCCAAATTGATTTAATTTGAGGAATTAGGCCAAAATTAAAATATAGATGAATTATTTTTTTAAATAATGAGCTTCTAATTTAAATAATTCAGAATAATCATTTTATAAAATTTAAAAACTAATTATTCAACTAATTTCTTATTTTAAATAAATTTGATGAATAATGAAGCATCTTCAATTTTAAACATAATTTTCATTTAAAATAATTTTGAAATATTTCTTGGTTTGGGTACAAGATTGGACCATAGTACAACTTTTTATCCTTAGACTGACTGAAAGTCTGAGCGTACGATTCAGGTGTTGGAAGACATTTTTCGTGCATGCGTGATGGATTTTGTGGGTTATTGGTACAAGTACCTATCATTAGCTGAATTTTCTTACAACAACAGTTACTACTCGAGTATAGACATGGCTCCATTTGAAGCACTATATGGGAGGAAGTGTAGATATTCCATTGGATGGTTTGACTCCTTCGAAGTAAGGTCATGGGATATAGACCTTCTATGAGACTCTATGGAAAATGTGAAGTTCATTAAGGGGAAGCTCCTAGCGGCCCAAAGCTGGCAAAAGAAGTATGCGGATAGGAAGGTAAGAGACATGCACTTTATGAAAGGTGAGCAAGGTTTGCTCAATGTTTCACCCATGAAGGGTGTTATGCAATTTAGGAAGTGAGGAAAGCTGAGTTCGAGGTATATTGGGCCCTTTGAGATTCTTTAGAGTATGGGGCTGGTGGATTATAAGTTGGCTTTACCTCTTAGCTTGTTGGGGGTTTATCCCATATTTCATGTATACATGTTAAAGAAGTACCACGAAGATGGTGACTATAATATTCATTCAGATTCGGTCCAGTTGGATGAAAACCTCTCTTATGAAGAAGAGGTTGTTGCTATTCTTGATCGGGACGTTCAAAAGTTGAGAACTAAAGATATTGCATCTATAAAGGTCCAGTGGAAGAACCATCGTGTTGAGGAGGCCATTTGGGAGACTGAGGCAAACATGCGAGACAAGAATCCTCACTTCTTCACGATTTAGGTAATACTTATTTTCCTTCTATTTTTCTTCTGTTGTCGTTCAGGGAAAATAATTGTTTAATTGGTATCTGATATAATGACCTATTTCATCATTATAATAAAGCAAGGGCATAAGTACTTAGCTAGAAGAGTCCCTAGGTTGTGAGCTGTTACAATCTCAGGCTAGGGTGAACTTTGATGAAAATAAAATTTTCTAAGCTTTAGACATGGTTGGGGTCTCCTGGTTTATTGAATGTTAGTAGGAAGTCCTTTTACAAATATTTTACTATCATAAGATCTCCTAGGAAGTTTTGGGACTGAATTCGGGTTTATAGAACTGCGGATATAATAGTTGCCACATCGAGATTAATCTATGATGTCCCTAAAATAAAGTGTATTGTTAAATAAGGGCCTGGGATGAGAAATCAACATTCTAGAATTTGATGTTCGTCTCGATGAAGGGACTCTTCTTTGTAGCAATCCATTGTGATGAGCTGATCCTTGTCACGATGACTCATTGCAATGAGAAATCATTCGTCAATACAAGGAAATGGGTAGAATACCTGCACTTAGTCTATTTTTCTGAGTTAACTCCTCACAACTTCAACTTTGTTTTAGATCTCTAAGAAGTGGTTCCTCCAAGAAAACCATGGCATTCTTCATTGTTTGAGGTAAGTAATTTGTAAACCTCTTTGTTTATTAATTATGAATATTCATGAGACCTTAATGGTGGGGATTAATAATGAAATTCTTGTAATTGAGCCCTAGAAGCATGAATTTGGGGAAGAATCCTATTGATAGGTGTAATTTCACCTAGAATTGATCCTAGGATGTATATTTTTGACTCCTATAGGTAGCATGAAATTAATTGTTTTTAGCATAATTAAAGCTAATGGGGAATCTTGGGTTCCACAAAGATGTAACCTTTAGGCATAAAAATGGGGGAAAGGGATGAACTTGGTTAGAACACCCTTTCGATATTAATTCAATGAATGTTAAAAGCATAATTATTGATTAGTTAACCCTTGGAGGATGCTAGTGTCATGACCTAACCCACTGCGAGTGGCACCTACACTAAACCCCGGGTGGGAAAACCAATAAATAAAGCCAATACTTAAACAAACTAAGCAGCTAAAAACCAAATTCCATAGATAAACTAAGATTCAATCTTAACTTAACAAAATGGTAAAGTCTGCGGAAAATAATCCCTTAGAATTTGAAAGTCGTTTACCAACACACAAAACATGTCTACCAGATGGGGATGCAACCCCAAAATAAAAGGAATCCAAGTTTGAACAATGGACTAGAACAAGTTGATGAATCCATGATAGCCTGAAAAATGTAGCTCATCATTAGATTCAGAAGACGTCCGTATCACAATTGAGGTCTCACAGCCGCCACAAAAATATGCCGTTTACTAAATAAAATAACAGCAAGTTCAATATCAGTATACAAAAATAACAGTGTACTGGTAGGATCATTGACCAACTCTAAAATATGAAATATGAATACATAACTATAACTTAGTAAATCAGGACAAACATGTACAACTCAAGTTAGTGAATATAAGCTCATCAACCTGGCTTAACAACCACATGAGACATGTCCAAAACCACAACAACAACCCATATACAATTTTAACACACCATTCAAGTAACTCGGACCACCCAAGGATCCCTAGGAAAACATCTATGGTGTTTAACATGCAATCTCGATCTATACAAGAACCACCCCCATCATTTAAACACACCAACTCGGCCACTCTTGGACCAATATGTAATAAATACATCACAATGTATAATCCCGATTCACTCATGGAACCAACACACATAAGAACAACCAAATATATATCGTGCATGGTACTCGAGCCAACCATAATAGAAATGATACTAGACGGGGTACCCGAGCCAACTGATAGATATCCTATACCAGGCATGGTACCCAAGCCAACCAATAATCTTTACCAGGTGTGGTACCCCAGCCAACTGAAGAATCACAGATATCACAACAATCACAGCAATAATTAATACAACCCACACTTGTAAAGCCAACAAGTATTTAAGAGAAGTTTATTGCATGAGATTGACAACAAGATATCATTTAGCATTCATTACATTATTCCCTAAATATATATTGTAAAAGCAATACTAATGAAATAGTTAACATGCACACGGAACATAATTTGGGTCATAATTCCCGTTTCTTTAAACTTAAGCCTGATCGTGGTCTACAAACAAGAAATGCAAGCATGAATTCAACCAATGACCTTATTATTAGCGGATTGATCATTCCAACCATCCTAAGGTCTTCCCACCTTAAATTCACCTAAATACTACCAATTCCATGGTTATGTCAGTGAATTACGGTAAGGAATCTTTAAATAAATAACCTAAATTAAGAAATCAAGGTTTTATACCCTAACATTCCTTTTTACACCAGATTTTTACAGTTAGGGCAAGGTAAACCCTCCCCAAGACCTGTAACTAGCGATTCTATGAACCGGGAAGTAAAGTACTAGTTAGCAGGGACAAAAGACTTACCTTAACGAACATTTCTGGTGGAAAACTAGTAGAAATTGCCCAGAGTTGCCACAACCCTCCCTAAAACATTCTTGGAAAATAATGAATGTTTTTGAGAAAGTTTCAGCATTTACAATGACTAATCCCACTATAGCGGCCCAATCCCACTATAGCAGCACCGCCATAGGGGAAGCCACCCGCTATAGCAGGTTTGACCTCCTCTGACTCCCGCTATAGCGAGAATTTATCAGCTATAGCGGCATCATGGTAGTAGTGTGTCACCTGCTATAGCGACTAACATGGGATAGAAACTCAAAAGTCCTCCTAATTTTGCCCATTTCATAACACACCCTCAAACCTTGATGTTCTAGACCAACCCTTTTACGTCAAGTTCGATATCGAGAGTTTTACTCACCTGAATTCATTTTCGAGAAGTCCTACTGAATCCTTCATGCCTTAGCTAATATAAATTCCAACTTAAACTTAATCATTTCACCCAATTCTTTCCTGAATTTCCCAAGACCTCACCTTGCTTAGATTTTGTCCAAGATTAGCCAAGCCCAAAATTTTCAACTTTCCAACCCAGAAGATTTCTAACCTATTTTCTTGCATGAATAGCTCACCCATAATGATGGAAAAGGTCGTTGCAACAGAATTTACCCATTGTTCATCCCTAAATAATCAAACAAGAAAAATAAGCTAAACTAGAAGAAAGTAGTACCTGAATCCTCAAACAAGTGAGAGTACTTATCTTGTATATCCTTCTTGGTTTCCCAAGTGGAATCTTAAATGGGACGATGCTTCCATTGAATCTTCACCGACTTGATCTCTTTGTCATCAACTTCCAAACATCCCAATCAAAAATAACAATTGACTCCTCCTCGTACTGAAGGTCCTTATCTAACAAGACAAAATCACATTTGATGATGTAATCCCCAACCCCATGGTATCTCTTCAACATGGATATATGGAAAAATGTATGGACTCCGGACAAACTGGGCAGCAATGCCAATATATAACCTACCGGTCCTATACTTTCATGAATCTTAAATAGACCGATATACTGAGGGATAAGCTTATCCCTCTTACCGAACCTCATTAACCCTTTCATGGGTGATACCTTCATTAGAACTTGTTCACCAACCTGAAATGACATGTCCCTTATCTAGCGATTAGCATACTCTTTTTGCTTTCTCTAGGCTGCCAATAGTTTGGTTTGGATACATCTCACTTTTTCCTGAGCTTCTTTTACGATATATATGCCCAAAGTCTTCACATCACCTAACTCGAACCAACCTATGGGCGATCTACATCTCCTCCCAAAAAGTGCCTCAAACGATGCCATGTCAATACTCGAGTGATAGTTATTGTTGTATGAGAATTCACACAATGGTAAGAATTAAATCCAATGGCCTCCAAAGTTAATCATGCATGTTATTAGTATGTCGTCTAACACTTGAATCATCCCCTTCGATTGACCATCAGTCTGAGGATGAAAAGAGATACTAAAAGTGAGTTGGGTGCCCAACTCTTCGTGCAACTTGCCCCAGAACTTAGAAGTAAAATGCGTACCTCTATCTGAAATGATAGAAAGTGGCACCCATATTAACCTCACTATCTCCTTGACGTAGATCTTGACCAACTACTGGGAGTAATAATCTACCCTAACCAAAATAAAATGGGTAGATTTAGTCAGTATGTTCATGATGACCCAAATTGAGTCATACCTCCCCAAGGTTTTAGGAAGTCCTACCATGAAATCCATGGATATAATTTCCCACTTTCACTCAGGAATGGGCATCCTTTGAAGTAAACTTGCAGGCCTTTGGTGTTCATACTTCACCTGCTAACAATTGTGACACATAATCTACTATGTCCTTTTTCATCCCAAACAACCAATGAAGTTGCCTTAAGTCCTGGTACATTTTGGTTACGCCCGAATGAATAGAGCATCGTGAATCATGAGCTTCAACTAACACATTCTAAACAAAGTCATCAACTTGAGAGACACATACTCACCCTCTAATACACAACACCCAACATGCATCAAAAGTGGCATCGGGGGTCTCCCAAGACACTATCTTATTCCGAAACTTGTTCAATTGCACATCCTTAAACTGTTTGGCCTTGATTTCCTCTAGATATGTAGACTTAATCTCAATACTGGCCAACACTCCACCCCTTTCTGAAATTCCCAACTGTATGAACCTGGATACTAGAGTTTGAATCTCTTTAGACAAGGGTCGCTTGAACACCCCTAAACAAGCCAAACTGCCCATGCTTACTACTTTCTGACTCAATGCATCTGCCACCACATTGGCCTTACCCGAATAATAATGTATGGTCACATCATAATCCTTCAATAACTCTATCCACCTCCTATGTCTCAAATTCAGATCACTCTATGTAAACACATGTTGCAGGCTGCGATGGTCTGTGAACACCTCACACATGATACCATAGAGATAGTGCCTCCAGATCTTAAGTGCAAATACCACAGTTGCCAACTCCCAATCATGGGTCAGGTAATTCTTCTCGTGAGGCTTCAATTTCTTTGAATCATAAGCTATGACATTCTTGTCTTGCAATAACACAGCACCCAAACCTGAATGTGAATCATCACAAAATATAATGAAATCCTTACCTTCAATCGACAGTGAGAGGATAAGAGTTGTAGTCAAAAGTGTCTTGAGCTTTTGGAAGCTCTCTTCACACTTCTCAGACCAAGAAAATGGCACCTCTTTCTGGGTCAACCATGTCAAGTGAGTAGCAATCAAAGCAAAATTCTTGACGAACCTGCAATAATAGCTAGCAAGACCCACAAAAATCCTAACCTCGATCACAAAGCTAGACCAGGACCAACTCTTAACCGCCTCAATCTTCTGGGGATCCGCCATACCCTCTTTTTCCAAGACCATATGCCCTAAGAAGGCAATCAAAGATAACCAAAATTTCGTATTTAAAAAATTTAGCATACAATTTCTTCTCCTTCATAATTCAAAAAATAATACGAAGATATTCTGCATGATCCTCCTTATTCTTGGAGTAAATCAAAATATCATCGATAAAAACAAACACGAAAGAATCCAAGAATGACTTGAAAACCCCATTCATCAAGCTCATGAAGGTTGCCAGCGCATTGGTCAACCCAAATGACATTACCAGAAACTCATAATGCCCATACCAAGTCCAGAAAGTCGTCTTAGGTATATCCTAAGGCATAATCTTCAGCTGATGATACCCTGGCCTCATGTCAATTTTAGAAAATACCAAAGAACCCTGCAACAGGTCAAAAAGGTCATCTATGCGGGGCAAGGATACTTATTCTTGATAGTAACCTTGTTCAATTACCTGTAATTTGTACACATTCTCATGCTATTATCAGTCTTCTTAACAAACAAGATTGGAGCACCCCAAGGCGAAGCACTGGGAAAATAAATCCTTTATCTAGGAGTTCCGGTAGCTGAATTTTGAATTCCCTTAACTCTGCCAGGGCCAGGTGATAAGGAGGAATATAGATTGGGTGAATGATCGGCTCCAAATCTATACAAAAGTTAATATCCCTATTCAGAGACATACCAGGAAGATATGTAGGAAATACCTCCTGAGATTCAGAAACTACAAGGACTGACTCAATAAAAGGGGACTCCACATTAACATCCCAAAGATGAGCCAGGAAGGTTGAACACCCCTTCATGAATAACTTTCTAGCTCGAACAAAAGATATGATCTTCACAGTCTTAGGCTAATACACACCCTCCCACTCTAGTATATCCATACCC